>CABHPH010162712.1:0-41326 GCA_902168325.1 Peromyscus nudipes
AAGAGAATAATTTATAATATATATTTCTACTTTACCCTTTCGTGGCAAAAGTATTGTCAAAGCAGAGATAGAAGAGGTGGGCGGCTCTGAGACAGTGTCGGTAACAAAGCAAGGATCAGAGAGCAGTGTCCACAGGGTGCTGTCATTTGTGGAGAAAGGCTGGGGTGTATGGTATTGCAGTTCTTCTTGGGTCTATAAAATAATGGCAGGAAATCCTAAAAAGAAACCAAGATGATCCATGGAACAGGGAAGAGTGCACGGGAAAGGCAGAGTGAGCAAACGGAGGTTTCCAGAGCATAGATTTTCTGTGGTTTAGAATTTAGAATTTAGAATTAGGTGCTGGAGAGATGGCTCAGTGGTTTAAGAGCACTTGCTACTTTTGCAAATCCCTACGATAAACTATAAACCTAACAACCTAAAGTATAACCCAAGTATTAAACCCTAGGGTAACCTTAAACCTAACCTTAGACCTAATTTAACCCTAACTCTAACCCTAACCCTGATATAACATTAACCATAGCCCATGCCCCATTAGTAAATGCAGCCTTAATCTCAACTCTAACTCTAGGACCAAATCTAACCCTAACACTATGTCTAACCCTAACCTTAACCCTAACTCTGCACTCAAACCTAGCCGTAAACCTAACACAACTCAATAGCCTAAACCTAAACCTAAACTTAGAACTAACCCTAACCTGTACCTAGATTAGCTCTATCCCAATGCTAAACCTAGACCTAATTCTAAATGTAGCTCATGCCATAATTATAAACCTATCTCCATCCTTAACCATAGCCTTAACACTGACATCAGTTTCAGATACAGCCCTAACTAACAATAACACTAACCTTACACTGTTCTTAAACAACACACATCATACCAGAGCACCACCTGTTCAGGGCTTTCTCCTCTTCATACAGGCACTAGCCATAACATTAACATAAAACATGACCAAAAATAAAACCATGGACATCACATCATAAATACAACCCTAGAAGCAACCATAAAACTATCACAGCCAAAGCTCTAACATGAACAATAACTACAATATGGTACCTAAGTCTAAATTTAAACATATCCCTAGACCCATCAA
The DNA here is from genome assembly GCA_902168325.1 of Peromyscus nudipes. Classification (NCBI taxonomy): domain Eukaryota; kingdom Metazoa; phylum Chordata; class Mammalia; order Rodentia; family Cricetidae; genus Peromyscus; species Peromyscus nudipes. Next base: position 1,092 of record CABHPH010162712.1, read on the forward strand.
TACCCAATACCCTAGCTTTAACTATAACCAGAGCCTAAGAACTCAATCTATCCCTAGGGCTCATGCAAACAATAATATTAACTCTAAATCTGTTCAAAGGCCTGAGAAAAACAATTCCATGAATCCTAAATCAAAACATTGCAACTACCTGAAGGTTTAAAGCTTAAACTTTAAACCTAACTTTACCCAAAGTCTGGACCATCGTAAATATAAACCCAAGATGTAAACTTAAATAAAAGTATAACACAAACCTTACACTTAACCTTAACCCTAATCTAGCCCTAACCCTAACCTAACCCTAATCCTAGCCCAAGAGCTGAACCTAAGCCAAGCCCTAACCTTAACCCTAGCTCCGAACCTAAGCATAGCCATAGCTCTAACCTTAGCATTAACCCTAAACCTAACCATAGCCATAGTCCTAACCCTAGCATTAATCCTAAACCTAACCATAGCCATAGCTCTAACCCTAGCATTAATCCTAAACCTAACCATAGCCATAGCTCTAACCCTGGCACTAACCCTAAACCTAACCATCTCCTCTGACAGTTTCCCCCCTTCAGCTCCCTCTTCCACTTTGATCCTTAAGCTTTGGGGGCTGGTACAATACGAATGTTCCTTGTAGAACAGAACATTCTCTTATTCCCAGCACCGTGGCCAGTTGTGGGTCTGTGCTAAATCACCATTGACAGCAAATAGAAGCTTTTCCAATAAGGGTTGAGAGATGCACTGATCTATGGATGTGATAATAAGTCATTAGGAATCATTTTCATATTATATTTATTTAACACCATAGTAGTAGTAAGTTCTCCCTAAGGGCCTATGACATATTGGGACATATATTCTTGGTCTGATAATGGTGCTAGATACAGCTTTCATTGTTTTGCAGTGGTTCATAAATCCAATCAGAAAGTGGTTGGTTGGTCCTGTGATGTTCATGACAGTGGACATTTCTTGTCAGACCAGTCATTGTTGTAGCTCACAGAGTTAACAGCTCATCATGATGGATGATACTTTTCTCCCCCAGTAGCCTTCAAAGATGCTCCTAGTACTAGGAAAACCAGCCAGAAAGGATGAACCTCCAGGTCCACAGCAGCTTGATTTTTCAATGTGGTATGTTCAGTGAAAGGGTCTGGAGGGTAACTAAGAGCAATGGCAATAGCTTGTAATATTTGGGGCTCAATCGGACCCCAGTGGTCAACAAATTAAAAAAAAGTAACCCATTCTTGGCACTGGGCTTTTTGTTCATTAGCCTCTGGTGTCTTGTTGCCCCTGTTATAAAGTAACTCAATTGCCAAACTTCTTAATGTATATTGATACCAACTTAAGGTTCAACTTAAAAGAAATGGACCAGTCTCTTTGGTAGAGGAGTAATCTGGTAAGTAACACTTCTCCATGGCCTCTACCTCAGTTCCTGCCTCCAGGTTCCTGCCTTGAGTTCCTGCCCTGACTTCCCTGGATGATAGACTGCAAGCTGTAATATTAAATAAACCTTTTCCTCCACAAGCTGCTTTTGGTCACGGTGTTTTATCAGGAAAATAAAAATCCTAACTAAGACACTCTCTTTTCTTGAAAGCCACTCTCCATGGCCCCTGAGTGACTTTCAGACCTATATAGATATTTCAAACGAAGCCCACATATCTGAAAATTCAAAACTAACATCCACAGATGAGAGAAAACACTTGACATCTGTCTTTCTGGGTCTGAGTTACCTGACTCTGAATTACTGTGGCCAGCTCCATCCATTCACATGTGAATTTCATATTTTTCTTTTTCCTTTTTTAAAATAGGAGGTTTTAATATAAAGGGGGCAGGGCAGGGCTGGGAAGGTATTTAAACAAGGATGAGTGTGAGTAGCCAGCAACAGAGGGTGCAGGGACTCTGTGAGTGGGATGATTGGGATGGTGTAGATTGAGTTCTGAGCCTCGTTGATCCTCCATCATTGGCCAAGTCTGTGCTCCTGTCCCACTCCAGCTACCAAGAAGTCCCCAGCACTGGAGAACTGGAGGCTGTGGATAAAACCCACCAGGGGAATGTCACAGAGGGTCAAGCTGCCAGAAGCCTTCTCCACACTGCCAAAGCCACACACAGGCATTGTGGGATCCTTTGGCCACAAGTTCTGTATTGAGTAGGGTTGCCACCGGTGATATCCAGAAGGGCTGTTCCAGGCCTGGCTCCCTATGCAGCCCATGAGCTTCATGCTGGAGAGCAAGGGGCTGTTTCTTGGAGAGGCCCCACAAAGCCTCAGAGCTGTCATCCGTACAGGACACCATGTGCTCCTCTTTGATCAGATGGATACAGTCAATGGAGTCCTGGTAGCCATAGAAGACAAGCTGGGATTCCTCTGGTATCTTCCACACACTCACAGTCCCATCCCAGCCCCCAGCTGTCACTCAGCACTCTTGGCTCAGGGCATCCAACGCAGCCACAGTATCCTGGTGCCCGAACAGTTGTCTCCTCGTAGGAGTTCTCTGCTACATTCCACATCCCCATAGAGCAGTGATGGGAAGTGGTGTAGAGCAGGTGGGTACCTCTTCGGACTGCCAGTCCCTGACACTGCCTCAGTGTCCCATGAAGGTGTACAGGTACTGGCAGCTTTGGGGCTCCTAAATTAGAATGAGCTTGCTGCGGTTGCCAGAGGCAAGGTACTTGCCATCAGAGGAGATAGCTATGCAGATGCTGCGGCTGCTGTGGCCTGAAGGCTGCCCCTGGGTACCCCACTTGGCTCGAAGAGTCACAAGAAGCTTTCACCCTACTCTCTACGCTCTGCAGTCTTTGGAGGCAGAGAAGATGGCCAGGTCATCAGGGGTGATAACCAAACATGTGATGGAGAGCTAGTGGCCCCCTAAAACTCGAATGGTGGCGGGAGCTGGGGCCTGAATCTCCTTTGCAACCAATTTCTGCAACCTGCCTCTCAGCTCAACCATGTCCTTCTTCAAGTGCTGCACCACCAGGTCCTCCTCAAATGCACCTGCTTCATCCTTCTCCTCTTGCTGCCTGAGCTGTTCAAGGTAGAGTTCGGCTAAGCATAGCTTCCTCTCCTACGCAATCTCCTCCAGCTCCTCCTCCTCTTCCTCTGTTTTCCTGGGAGCCAAGCTCTGGCTTCATTCAACTTGCTGCCACTTTTGAACTTGCTCTTGTCCCCAGCAGAGTCAGTTTTTCCCCATGGCTTGCAAGCCCCCGTAGCCGCCCGGGTCCTAGGACCAGTTTTGCCCACTTACGAGCTGCCATGACAGATAACAAGATGCTCATCAGGGTGCCAGTGCGGCTGTGGGAGAACTCACGTGGCTGCTAAACCCTGCCTTTTATTTTTCTTAATCCTTGAATGATATACTGTTATGTAAACGCCATCAGTTGATGGGCATCTAAGCTGTTTCCACTTCTTGGTTACTGCGAGTACGTGGATGAGCATGCGTCTAGAGTCCTTTGGATATGTACTCTAGAATAGTGTAGAATCTACGCTGTAGATGAATCATACGGTAGATCTATTTTTAGCTTTTCAAGGAACCATCACACTAATTTCCATAGTAGCTACAGCAGTTTGCATTCCCATCTGTGGTGACTAAGTGTTCCCTTCTCCTGCATCTATGCCAACACTTAACATTTGTTATTTCTTACCTCAGCCCTTCTGACTGGGGATGAGCTGGAAGCTTAAAGTGTGCACTTTCCTGACAGCTAAGGATGATGAGTATCTTAAAAAGAGTTTCTCAGCCATTTGTATTTCATGTTTTGAGAATCTCTGTTTAGTTCTATGTCCCTTTTTTTTTTTTTAAAGATTTATTTATTTATTATGTATACAGCATATGTGACTGCAGGCCAGAAGAGGGAGCCAGATCTCATTATAGATGGTTGTGAGCCACCATGTGGTTGCTGGGAATTGAACTCAGGACCTCTGGAAGAGCAGTCAGTGCTCTTAACCTCTGAGCCATCTCTCCAGCCCCTCTATGTACCATTTTTAACTGAGTTGTCCATTTTATTGTTATTTAATTTTTTTGAATTTTTACATGGTATAGATACTGCTCTGTCAGAGGCATAACTTGTTACTATTTTTTCCTAATTCTGTAGGCTGCCTCTTTATCCAGTGTTTCATGAAGTCCCATTTATTAACTGTTGGTCTTAATGCCTGTGCTAATAGCATGCTGTTCAGAAAGTTCTTTCTTGTGCCAATGAGTGCAAACGTATTATTTGTTTTCTCAACTATCCAAGTCAGGCTATCAGGTCTTAAATTGAGGCCCTTGATCCATTTGGTGTTGAGTGTTGTGGACAGTGAGGAATGAAATTTGAGTTTTTCATTCTTCTACACGTAGCTATCTAGTTTTAGCAGCACAGTCTGTTGTATTGTTGGCTTCTTTGTCAAAAATCAGGCTTGTTTGACCCGTTCATCATCCGATAGTGAGTTGTTTGTCCTCCATGAGTGTATGTAATCACCAGGGCTTGGCTGTTGACTCTGTTTCACTGCATTATGATCAGATAGGATACACTGAGTTATTTAGATTTTTCTGAATTTGTTAAGACTTGTTTTGTGTACCAAGATGGGGTTTATTTTCAGAAAAGCTTGTATGTGCTACTGTGTAGAATGTATATTCTTTGCTGTTTGGGTGGAATGGTTTATGGAAGTCTGTTAGGTCTATTTGAGGCATGATGTCATTTAAATCTGGTGTTTCTCCATTTTTTAAATTTTGTTTAGATGGTCTGTCTATTGGAGAAAATGGGGGATTAGAATCACTTACTAAAAATGTGTTGATGCTGGTCTGTGTCTTTAGTTCCAGTAATTTGCTTCTTATGAATCGGGTGCACCAGAGTTTGGTGTATGTATGTTTAGGATTGCAATATCTCAGTTAATTGTTCCCCTGATTAGAATAAAGTCTTTAGTTTTAGTTTTGATTCTATTTTCTCAATACTAGGATGGCAGCATCTGCTTGCTTCTTGGTCTTATTTTCTTGGAATATTTTTTCCATCCTTTTACTTTAAGGTAGTGTTTATCTTTAAAGCTGAGTTTCTTTTGACAAAAAAATGATGGATTTTGTGTCTTAATCCTGTCAACTAACCTGTGTATTTTGATCAGGGAGTTGAGACCATTATTGTTACTCATTATTTAGAAGCATCTCTTGGTTGCAGTAGTTTTATGGTTTTTTCTGGTTTTGTTCTTATTCATAATTTGTGTTTCAGTGATTATAGTTTTTCTGTTTTTTTTCTGTCCTTTGGCTATACTTATTTCTCTCTTAGTCATAAAAATTGCTTCCAGTATTCACTGTTATAGGTAGTTTGATGAACATGAGTTCTTTTATCCCATTTGGATCATGGGATTTTTTCTTTCTCCTTCAACAGTGGCAGATAATTTGCTGGGTACAGTAGTGTAGGTTGCCACCTGTGTCTTTTAGGACTTGGAATATATTACTTTAGGTTCTCCTGGCTTTTAAAGCTTCCACTGAGAAATGTTGTTTTTCTGATGGGTTTTTCTTTATATGTGAATTTTGTTTATTCTCTTAAGGCTTTCAATAATCGTTTTTACTATGTATTTAGTCTTTTAAGTATAATATGTCATGGAGCATTTATTTGCTTCTTGTATCTGTGTGGGTAAGTCTTTCCTCAATTTGGGGAAGTTTTCTCCTATGGGTTGTGGTTGTATTTGTGGTTGAGGTTAGGGTTGGGGTTGCAGTTGTGGCTGGGGTAATGTTTGGGGTTGTCCGAATGAAGTTAGGTCAGGGTAGGGATTGGACGTAAGGTCTGAGTGTACTCAAAAGTTTTACTCTAATACTGGGGCTGGAGTAAAGGTTGAGGTAGCAGTTGAGGTTGGGTTTGGGGCTGGAGTTTTAGTTAGAATTGAGGTTGGGATTCACTCAGTTTTGTGGTTGATGTTGGGTTTAGGGTTAGGACTGGGGATGTGTTTGGGGTCCATGGTTAATGTTAGGGTTCAGGCTGTGGTTGTTGTTTAGATTAAGAATAGGGTTGAGTTTCAGGTTCAAGTTAAAGCGTAGGATGGGGCTACTGTTGGAGGTGTGGTTAGGATTGAGTTTATATTCACTGTTGGGGCTGGATTAAAGTTGGGGTCATGGAGCTGGGCATGGTGGAGCTTGCCTTCAATCTCAGCACTCAAGAGGCAGAGGCAGGCAGATCTCTGAGTTCAAGGCCAGCCTGGTAGTTACAGGACAGCCAGGGCTATATAGAGAAACCTTGTCTTGAAACAAAACAAAGAAGCTGGGATTGTGTTTGGGTATATAGTTGGAATTAAGATTAAAGATGGGTTTGGGTTTGGGTATATGGTTGGAATTAAGATTAAAACTGGGTTTGGGTTTGGGTATATGGTTGGAATTAAGATTAAAGCTGGGTTTGGGTTTGGGTATATGGTTGGAATTAAGATTAAAGCTGGGTTTGGGTTTGGGTACATGGTTGGAATTAAGATTAAAGCTGGATTTGGGTTTGGGTATATGGTTGGGATTAAGATTAAAGCTGGGTTTGGGTTTGGCACCAAGGCAGTTGTTTGTTTGGGGATGGGCTTAGGATGTAAGCTGGGGAAAAGAAAGTATATCCCACAAACAGTGCCGGGAATATTGGATGCCCACATGCAGAAAATGTAACTATACCAAAATCTATCCCCTTGTATAAAAACTAACCTCAAATGGACCAAAGACCTAAACTTGAAACCTGAACTGAAATCGCTAGAAGAAAACACAGCAGTATGCTAGATGATGTATATGTAGGAAAGAACTTTCTGTTTTTCTTTCTTTCTTTTCTTTTTTCTTTTTTCTCTCTTTTCTTTTTTTAAGACAGGCTTTCTCTGTATAACCCTGGATATCCTGGAACTCCAGGCTATGAACATCTGAAGATGTGGAGACCAGAATGGCCTCAAACACACAGAGATCCGCCTGCCTCTGCTTCCCAAGTGCTGGGATTAAAGGCATGCGCCACCACTGCCCAGCTGGAAAGGACTTTCTGAATAGGATTCCACTCACTGAGAATGAAGGCCAACAATTGACACGCGGCACTTCATAAAACTAAGAAGCTCCAGCAGAGCTAAAGAAACAATCAGCCAGACACAGAGGAAGCCCACAGAATGGGAAAGTCTGTGCTAGCTATACGTCTGAGAGGGGATTCACATACAGAATACATTAAGAACTCAAAGAAACAAAGAGTCAAAAATACAAATGATCCATTCTAATTATGGACCTGGAATCTGAACAGACAGTTCCCAAAAGAAGGAAAAAAATGACTGAAAAATATCTCCAAAATGTTCATTTTTCTCTAGCAATTAGAGAAATGAAAATCATAACAACTTTGAGATTTCATCTTACACCAGTTAGAATAGTCCAAACCAACAAACAACAAATGCTAGAGGAGATGTAGGCAAAAAGGGGCCCTCACTCACTGTTGGTGGGATGGCAAGATGGCATAGCCAATATGAAAATCAGTGTGGAGAATTCTCAAAAAGCTGAAAATAAGTCTACCATATGATTCAGCATAGGCCCAAAGGACTCAACAATGAAAATATAGTATATATAGAGTATGGAATAATATTTGCTGTAAAAATGAAATAATGAACTTTGAAGGTAAATAAATGGAACTAGAGAAGGTCATATGAGTGAAGTAACCAAGACCTAGGAAGACATTGCATAGTCTCTCCAATCAGAGGTTCCTAGCCTGGAGCTACCGCAGAAACCAGGAAAGGAAAAGGGAGCCATTACCAGGACAGGGGTGTCGGGAACCATGGAGAGAGAGGACATGGTACAAGTGCTTGATCAGGGAAATGGGAAAGGAGGGATCTTCAGAAAAGAGGAGATATAGATACAGAAGAAGGAGGGTAAAATAACAATAAAGATGTCTGAAAAGGGCGTAAGGAATCATGCTATTAACTATATACCTAAAGCCCCTATAATAAATGTAATTAAATGCAAATATACATATACTGTTTTATTGAACTTTTCTCATCTGAGCTCATGATGTTTCCTACAAGAGCCAAAACTCACCTAACAAAAACTCCAACACCAGGCACGAGAAGGCCCCTTTTGATATGTGGTCAGGGTTGTCCCAGACACTGCCAAAACACACAGCCTGCTGCTACTGCCCTTGGTTGCTTCACAGAGGTGGAAGGTAAATCCATATTGCAGAAGACACCATGTACTTCAGATGCAGGGCCCAGAGGTCCCTGATCTGGAACTGACCTGAATGTCTCATCCCTGAGGACTAGCTTTCACGGTACCAGAAGACACCTTCTAGCTTGCAAAGTAAAGAGACAACCCACAGCCCCACCCAGCTCTGATGCGTATGAATCACATCAATGACCAGCATGACATGATAACCTTAGTGGTACAGTAGAGGCACACAAATTCCTAAGTAGTTCCCAGCAGCTTCTGATTGGGCTTAGGTCCAGCTCAACAGGAGCAAAATTGTATCCGGTACTGGAAACCTTGCTAACTTCTCACTGTTAATGAAGTCACGGATATTGGAGGAGAATGTAGAGACATTACTTTACTAAACCCACATAATCCCAACAACAATCTAAACATTTGTTCTTCTACCCCTCGTCAAGGAAAATTCCCTTTACAACAGATGGAGACCATGATAGAAAACTACAACCAATCAAAATACAGAGTTGTAGAGCCCAGTTCTAGTGAATACATTATACAGCATTTCCACACCTAAGACTCAGGGAACACAGTGGAAGAGAGTGCATGAAGAGTGTAAGACCAGGGAGTTTGCCAGGAGATTGTGTCTCCTAGTAACGTCATAAAATACATCCATAAAGTCTCATCAATATGATTGCCTAAACGTGAGCTGAATAAGGATGATGTCAATAGACATGCCCAAATCGATGCGGGGAAGCCCACCAGGCATTAACCCTGCAGAAGAAGTGCAGGCAATAAGGGATGTGGAGAGTGGGAGAAATAGTCTCCTAGGGAAGAGCACAATAATTGGTTATCCCTGAAAATATGATATATACTAGTAACATCACACAGACTGAGCAAGTTGGATTTAGGAATATATATGTATATGCTTATACACATATACGTGTTCTAAAAATTGATAAAAACAGAGGCCATGGGTTTGAAAGAAAGCAGGGAGTGGAATATGGGAAGGTTTGGAGGGAGTAAATGGATGGGAGCAATGTTGTAATTATAATCTCAAAAATAAAAAATTGACGAAGAAGAAAGACAAGAAATACAAAACAAATGGCTGAGCAGAGCAATTTTTAAAATGTTTGTTTGATTCCAAGTTATAATCATAATGTTCCTTGTACAGAAGTCATTGGGTATGCTGTTCAAGTATTGCTGAATGGAGCAAAGTCTGAGCAAACCATTTTCGCTGTTTATGATGCTTAACGCTATGTAGACATGCTGTTGGAGCTTTTGCAGATGTATGAGAAAAGCAGGCAAGGGACCTGCAGAGAATAGAGTAGCTTTTTTTTTTTTTATAGAAATTTGTTGTTTATTGGCTGAGCTGTTTAAGACAACACATCACACTTCTGACGCACAAAGTGTATCCAAAGTTGTTGACTGTGTTTCTAATCTCTACAGACTTACAGTTCTGAAGCATAAAATGAGTATGGAAAGATTATCTGATAAGCAAAAGCAGGGAAAACTTCCCTTTATTCCAGAAAGAGCTGCGTGGTCCACAGCAGTTTCAAGGTAAGTAGCTAAACGAACTCCACAATTCTGTGTACAATGGACACGTCCAGTAACTACTTCTAATCCTAAAGAGGAGCAGAATGGTGTGAACATCTTGAACAAGAGAATACTGAGGAAATCTAAACAAATGACAATTTAGACATTGCTGAGCCCCCAGTTATCCACTAAATCCCCTGTGTTGAGCTGCTAAGAAGAGATGCTGGGAGTCTTGCTATGATTATATCACTTTCATTTTCCATATGAAGGAAAATCATACATTGTGTATTGACTGTCCAAAGTCCCTCTTCACTAAAATATCAACCTCCACTCTTCCCATAATTACCTTGATTTTGTAAGTTTCTCCTATGTAAGACTTCTGCTATGTAAGACTTTGTATTAGGTTTTGAGGACTGCTGTAACAAATTGCCAGAAGCTTGGTGGCTTTAAGAAATCATTGCTGGTGCACAATATTCACATTGAATCCTGAAGAATGAAAAAGTTAAAAAAAAAAGTTGGAGAAGATGTGGCAGAATGGGGAGGCATACTGAATTAGGGGTTTTGCTTTGGGCAAGCCTGGGAAACCTCTGATATAAAATCAAAATAAGCCATTAGAAAGTCAGCTATGCGGTTGAGCAGGAGAGCCAAGGCAGCAATAGGAATCAGGATTCCATTGACTTCAGGCTCTCCACAGCATTAAGGCTGGATGAAGGTGACCACGGGTTAGAGTCATGTTCCCTTCTGTCACTGAGATTCTTTCATTGTTTGCATATTATCACATTGGGTCTTCTTATCTGTGCCCAGCTTCTCTAATTACCAAATAGGAAAGAACAAGAAGTTAGAAATGCATATAGGATTTCTATGAGAGGATACAGGAGCCCCCTCCACCCATTTTTCTCACTCATCCATGGTGCGTATGATTATAAACTCCACTTCAGAAGTTCCCGAGAGGGTGTAGAGACATTTGCAAAGAAGAAAGGAAGGAAATCGCTGTTGTTATGGAGTGAGACAGTATGGTGGGCAGTTTCAGCCACCTCCTTCAAGCCTAGAGTTGATGGAAGATGCCTGGCAGGTTCTGTAACTTTTCATTGCCAGCATTCATCCATCCAGCAATGAATGGAAAAGCACGTTTATGCAGGTTGGGAGTGCAAGTTGCACTTTCCAAATGAGCCTGATAGAAGGAAGGAGTAAAGCTATGGCTTTGTCAAGGGCATTATATATTGGCAAACCTAAGCTAGCTAAAGAGGGGAGTGGGTGCTGCATTCTGATGGATGCCAGTGTGTGATAAGGTTGAATGAATTGTAGGCCTCATTGGGATGGTGATTTTGTTGAGAGGCTTATTAAACATGTGACCCGGTGGAGTCTGATGTGGAGGCTACAGAGTGGAATTCGAAGTTTGAGATCTCAGTGGCGTGCAGTTTCTCATGATAGAGTCTAGTTTGTGACCATGTTGAGAAAGAATGGCTGAGTGGCTGAGGAAGTACAGAAAGAAAGTGTGGAAGGGTTGGTGGGGAATGATGTTGACCACGTTGTTGCCTCTGGTCTCATGTGAATGCTAATGTCACTAAGGATAGTAGCAAGGTCTGAAAAAAGAATTAACCAACTTCATAAAGAATATCACATTAGGAGGTGGTGGTAAGAAGCATCAGCAAAGAGGAGAGAATCATGTTTTGGAAACAGTGTATAGCTAGTAATAAATTATGAATTGATGCTCTCCCGCCCTTTCGCAGAGAGTGGGTAAGGGAAATGGTGTATTCAGAGTGGCCACATTTTATCTGATAAAAAGATGAAGGGTGCTCTGTTTAAGAGAAGAATTTATTAAGGTCACTTAAAAAATACACAGACTTAAGCCACAAGAGAAGGATTTTGTTAATGTCACTTTGAAACAGACTTAAGCCCCATTGGATATTGAGAAATAATGTGGAAGAAATCATAAACTCACTGCAACATATTCAAACGGTTATTGAATATACTTTAGACATTTCTTTTCAGTAAATGGAACCATTTTTCAGTGTGGGACTATAAAATGAAGTTTTAGCCAATCATAAACACTTGGAAAATTTTCTATACAGTAAAAACTTTTAGATTGTGAGTTCCTATTAATAAAATAAATAAAATAATTAAATTGTTTATTAAATTGAATTACAAATAATTCTCTGCATGTGAAATATCTGTGTCTGTCAACTTAAAACATGTTTAGTTTGAATTTAATCCTATTCCTAAAGGAAAAAGAATAGGCTAGGTTATTAGGCTTGCTGTAGACGTAAGCTGAGGCATGTTTTTAAAGCAATTCTTGGACACCGAAGATCAGTCTACCTGCTTAGAAGGATATAAAATGACTCCAGGAAGCTGGGTCTCAGAGCTTCCCTTGCTACGACAAAACACATTGACAAAAAAGCAATTGTAGGAGAGAGATTTTACGTTGGTTCACAGCAGCACATATGAAAACAGGGCACTTGGATGTACGAGTACAGCAGTGCACGTGTGTAAACTAGTACAATGGAGCACTTGGATGTACTGGTACAGCAGTGCACGTGTGCAAACTAGTACAACAGGGAACTTGGATGTACTGGTACAGCCGTGCACTTGTGTAAACTAGTACAACAGGGCCACTTGGATGTACTGGTACAGCAGTGCACTTGTGTAAAGTAGTACAACGGAGCACTTGGATGTACTGGTACAGCCGTGCACATGTGTAAACTAGTACAACGGTGCACTTGGATGTACTAGTACAGCAGTGCACTTGTGTAAAGTAGTACAACAGGGCACTTGGATGTACTGGTACAGCCGTGCACATGTGTAAACTAGTACAACAGGGCCACTTGGATGTACTGGTACAGCCATGCACATGTGTAAACTAGTACAACGGGGCATTTGGATGTACTAGTACACTAGCACACAGGAATATAGTAGTACAGCAATGCATATGGATGAATTGGCACAGCGAAGTGATTGGATGAAGCAGCACTCACACATTTGCTAGCAGAGCAGTGATCACGGATGCACACGTGGGTTAACGAGTGTAGCCGTCCCCACAGACGGACTGTGACGGAAGTGCAAGCCCATGTACTATGACAGTAGGTCAGTAAGTGCTAGAACACTAGCACATGTGGGTGCATTACTGCCGCAGTACACATGGGTGTGCTAGTGGAGCCCTACACAAGGTTCCATTAATAAAGCAATGCACGTCGGTGTGATAGCAGAAGAGCCAAAAGAGATGTCCTGCTACCACAGTGCAAAAGGTCGCGGACGTCCGAGAACACCAAACACTTTTACTTTACTACATCCACGCGCAGCACTGTACTACCCCATCCACGTGCACTGCTCTACCAGTACCTCAGTGTGAAACGCACTTCTTACACATCCACGTCCACGGCGGTGGTAGTACATGCACTGCACTATCACCACATCCAGTCTTTTTTTTTTTTTTTTTTTTTCTGGAGCTGAGGACCGAACCCAAGGCCTTGCGCTTGCTAGGCAAGCACGCTACCACTGAGCTAAATCCCCAATCCAAATTTTATATATATATATATTTTGGTTTTTGAGACAGGGTTTCTCTGTATAGCCCTGGCTGTCCTGGATCTCACTGTGTAGCCCAGGCTGGCCTCGAACTCACAGAGATCCTCCTGGCTCTGCCTTCCGAGTGCTGGGATTAAAGGTATGCGCCACCACCGCCCGCACATCCAGTCTTTGAATGTCTGTTAGATTCTGCTTGAATCCATCTGGCCATGGATTTTTTAAAGGCTAGATGGCTAATTATTACTGTTTTGATATCCTCATTTTGGCGTGGGGGGAGGGGAATCTCTTTATGTATTTTACTTCTTTTTTTGGTTTAACTTTGGTGGTTTGGCAGAATCTAGAAATTCATACATTTCTTTTAGTTTTCCAGCTTAATGCAGTACAGATCTTTAAAATATTTCCAAGCAATAGTTTGCTTTCTTTGGGGTCTGTTGTGATGTTTCACTTTTCATCTCTGATCTGTTCGTTTGAGCGCTCTCTCTCTCTCTCTCTCTCTCTCTCTCTCTCTCTCTCTCTCAGTTAGTTGGGCTGAGCGTCTGCCAATCTGGTTTAGATTCCTTGGTTCTTTCTGCTGTTTCTTTGTTTCTATATTACTCTGATGTTTATTATTTCTTCCATTGACAGGGTTTTGATTTGGTTTTAAACCAATTGCATGTGCTCTTTCTGGTTTTTTAATGCGGGCAGTTAAAGCTATAGATTTCTCTCACAGGACTGCATTCAATATGTCCCAGAGATTTAGTTGAACTGTGTTTTTATTTTCATTTAATTCCAGGTAGTTTTTGTTTCTTCCTTAATTTCTTGTGTGGCCAGTTCATCTTTCAGTAATAAACTGTTTATTTTCCATGAGTTTGTGCATTTACTAGAGATTCCTTTTCTGTCCATTTTAAGTTTTGTTGAATTGTAGTCAGATAGGGTACAAGGAATGATATCAATAATTTCAAATTTGTAAAGACTTGTTTTGTGTGCAGGATGTGGTCTATTTTAGAAAAGCTTCCATGTGCTGTTGAGCAGACTGTGTATTTTTTGATGTTTGGGTGGAATATTCTGTAGATACCTGTTAAATCCTTTTGATGTATGGCGTCAATTAATCCTGACATTTCTCTATTTTTTTTGTCCAAATGACCTATCTATTGGAGAATGTGGGTATTGAACTCACTTACTATTAATGGATTGATGTTAATCCATGTCTTTAACTCCAATAGAGATTTTTCATGAATGGGGCATCCCTGATTTGGTTCATAAATGTTGAGGATAGTAATTTCTTCTTTGGTTAACTATTCCCTTGGCCAGAAGGAGAGTGTTCCTCTGTATCTCTTCTGATTAATTTCAGCTCGAAGTCTAATTTGTCAGAAATTAGGATAGTGATACCTGCTTGCTTCCTGGTCCCATTTGATTTCAGCCACACTTTTACTCTAAGGCAAGGCCTATCTTTAAAACCAAGATGTGTCTCTTGTAGACAACAGATGGATAGATTTTGTTCCTTGGTCCATTCAGCCAGCCTGCATCTTTTGATTGGAGAATTGAGGCCATTGATACATGAAGTTATTATTGAAATGTGTGTGTTAATTGTGGTCATCCTGTTGTTGATTTTTGGCATTGTGTTCTCAATGGTATTTTGTGTTTTAATAATTATGGCTTCCTATTTTTTTCCACAACTCTCTGCTATGTTCAGTCCTATCTCCAGCCTGAAATAATGATTCCTGTATTTTCTTCAGGTTTCTTTATGTTGTGGTAAAGTATTTCTTTCCTCATCAATTATGGCAGATGGTTTGGCTCGGTATATTAGTCTAAGTTGGCCTTTGTAGTCTTTTAGGATTTGAAATGCATTGCTCCAGGCTCTTCTGGCTTTTAAAGTTTTCATTGAGAAATGAAATCAGCTCTTATTCTGATGTGTTTTTCTTTATATGTGACTTGCATTTTTTTTTCTTTTGGAGCTTTCAATGTACTTGTTATGAGTATTTAATGTTTTAACTATGGTATGCTGTGATTTTCTTTTCTGGTCTTGTATATTTGGTGTTCTGTGTGCTTCTTGTATTTGTATGGGTCATTCCTTGGTTTGGGGAAGTTTTCTTTTGTGACCCCAACATCAACACTAACAGCAACACCATTGCCAATCCCAACGGTATTACTGTATTATTCAGGATTCTCTAGAGTAATAGAACTGATTGGCTATATATATGGAATTTATTAGAGTGTTTTACAGGCTGTGGTCCAGCTGGCTCCCCAATGGCTGTCTATCAGTGGAAAGTACAAGATCCAGTAGTTGTTCAGACCATGAGGCTAAGCATCGCAGCTGGTCTTCAGTATATGCTGGATCCTGAAGACACAGGCTCTATTGTCAGTGAAAGAACAGACTCACGAGTCAGAGTTAAGGCATTCAGGCAAAGAGCAAGAGCTTCCTTCTTCCATGTCCTTTATACAGTCTGCCACCAGAAGGTATTTCCCAGATTGAAGGTGAGTCTTCCCAATTCAAATGATTTAATTAAGAAAAATCCCCCATAGGTGTACCCAGTCACTTAGGTTTTAGTTAATTCCAAATGTAGTCTAATTGAAAATGAAAAAATAGCCATCACACCATTAAATCTCAAACCCAAACCCAGTCTAACTCCAGTCCTAACCACAAAACTAGACCCAGTCCCAGCCTGCACCCCAAATCTAACCTGAACCCCAACACTTACCCCAAACTCAGTCTGAACATCAAGCACAATCAAACCCCATCCAGAAACCAAAACTAACACCCCCAAACCAACACCAATCCTATCCACAACCTCCAACACCAAATTCAAATCCCAACCTTTATCCCAACCCAGACCCCAACCCAGCCACAACACCAACCCTGGGCACCATGACCTCAACCCTAACTACAACAACCCAAACCCAAACCCAACACCAGTCCCAATCCCAATTCCATCCTCAACCACATCCACAAAACCCATCCAAGACCTGATACCATCCATAACCCAACCCCCAACTCCAACCAAGACCCCAAACTTGAACCCAACCTTGACCCCAACTCTAATCCTAACTGGTATCCCAACAATAACCCCAAATCCAACCCTAACCACAGGCCTAACACTAACACCAACCTAAACCCAACCACAGCCCAAATCTGAACTCCAATCTAGATACCAAACCCAGCCCCAACCTGTAACCACAACCTAAGCACACCTAATCACAACTCCAAACCCAAACTCAACCTAGACTCTGTGTTATTAATCCTCACTGGCCTGGGGACAGTGCGAGGAGGTAATATAAGCACTCCACATACTAAACTAGTCTTTTCAATTGTAAGAATTTCTTATGCAATGAAATCACTTGACAGGACAACATAAATTCAGAATCCACCTGCACATTGGTTGATGAGCTGGTTTTTCCATGATGCACACCTAAGACGTTTCTTAGCATCCTACACTGAAGTACAATTCATTAAAAACATCTCTTCCTACCTCCCAATTATGGTCACAGGTCTCTGACTAGGAAGCCAATTATAGTACGCTAATAGCCTTACAGGCCTGGCTAGCACATTAATATAGCCCTGCTCCTCAATTGGAAACCCGTGTGGGGCTGCCATTCTAAGCCCAAGGCCTCTCCATCCTGCTGGACACCAGTACCTGAAATGAAAACAGTTCATCCAGTCTTACCTTCAAATGGAAGACTCTCGTGCGCTTGCTGGAAATGAGCTGAAGTCACATTCAAGGCTAAGAGTGTGAAACAAGGAAGAGTTCCACTATTTCATGTTCAAGTGTTATATTCTAAATCTCGAGCTTATTTATCACTGACCCTAGAAGATCACCTTTCCCCAAATTGACAGTAATTACCATAAGCCGGGCCAGGCACAGCTCTGCAGTCAGCACACAAAGCAGGTAAGGTCCACTCTTCGAGCTCCTGGGGTCAGTCAGAGCTGCACAACATCTAAAAACGCAAACCGTGTGGGGCAGGTGATGCCAAGACTTTTTACAAAACAGCAAAGCAGAGTGCCTCAAGGCTGCACAGTGGCTGAGATAGCGTATGGAAAATAAGCAGAAGACTCCTGTCGTCTCTGCCTATGAAGGAGAAAAGGAAAAGAATGTGCTTTCACATTAGTTAACTATGATTAAGCTTACTTAGGAAATACGAGGTTACCTAGGAATAAGGAACTCTTCCCGTGAGCTGAGACCACAGAGTGAAAGCTGAGCTGCTGATTTCTGCCTCTGTGAACCTGCTCGCTGCTTTCTCTGTTTCTCTGCTTCTCCCTTGGGAAGTGAGCGTCACCAACATCCTCTCAGATAGCAGGTCCTGTTTGCTAAAGATAAAACTGTCCTAACCAGAATCCTGCAAATGTCTGCTTCTGTAAAACTCGCTTAGTTCCGGGAAATCCCTCCTTTGGGGTGGGCATAAAAAGACCACCATAAGATGATCACATGACTATGCCAATGCCTAACCCTATACAAACCATGAAATATTTCTGATGAGCATTGTGCCTGTTTAAGCAATAGCTGGAAGCCGAAGTAGCAAACCAATTAAAGAAAACTTTCCCTTATTTCCGAGGGCTGGGAATTTCTCACTGGGGAAGGTTGAGGCCTGACCTCAATGCCTATGCCACAGTTAAGGAAAGAGCAGTTAGAAGGCAGGAATAACTGAGAAGCAACTGAAAACCCTCCTGAGTCCCCTTGAAGAACATCAGCAGGAACACAAAAGGCTGGCTACAATGACTACTGTTCCCATCCATTTCTCTCTGTGTCCCACATACTCTGGGTAGAGAGTAGGGGACTGACAGCCCATGCTGATCCCTTTTGCCCTGTAGTAGGTGGCTTAGATCATGCTTTGCTTCAGAGATAGGATAGACTAGTCACCTTTTCCCTCTGCTCATGAAGACCATAACACGGTTGTATCCAGTGCCTACATGGTACTGATGGCTTTGTTGCCTTTTTGAAATGCTTTAACTACTCTAGGAGGTGGTTGTAACTCACGGCAATTTTACAGATGAAGAAAACAGTGCACACTGGAGCCAAGCAGCCAGCTAGATTTGCACAGCTGGTATACAGTGGAACCAGCTCCTGTTGCCATGGAAACCTTCCCTCAAGGCAGAGAGCCCTGGACTAAGAACATAGCCTTCCAGACTGAGTAGGCCAGGAGCCTGTTTTAGAAGAAAGGCTTCAGCGACAATAGGAGTTCACACTCACAATCCACACTCTCCTTTATTTCCACTGTTGTTCTTAACGTTACTACATTGTCATAGGTTTTTAATTTAGACCTACACGTGTCTGTGCAGACCATCTCCTCTCCCTCATGTAAGCTATTGAAGACAGGGATTATCAGAAATTGGATACTGGGGTTGGTGAACTGACCTGGAAGAAAAGGTGTTTGCAACTGATGATGTAAGCCTGACCAGCTGAGTTGGATCCTTGGAAACTATATGAAGGTTAGAAGGAGAGATGTGGCTCTATAGTCTTCCTTCGCATGTTCATCATGGCATGTGTACCCACACACATATCATAGGTACATACACACAATAATACTTAAAAAAGAATATGGCATTGTTTAGATGAATTTTAATATTGCTTGTGTTGTGTAGTTGTTTCCTCTGAGATTAAAACCTTCCACTTTGGAGGGAAGCTCTTCAAGGTAAAGGATGTTAAAGGGGAGATAAAATAACATGATGTTTTAATGGGAGGTGAACAATTCCATCCTGTAGCTCAGGAAATATACAAATCAATAGCCCCAGGAAGTCCCTAAAATTGACCAGATTCACTGGGTCCCTCCTTCCCCAAGCATATATAAGCATGAGGACTGCTAAGAGACTCTCAGATGGGCTGAGCTGCTTGAAAGAGCCTCAGACCAACTAAACTACCTGGAAAGAATACTCCAACCTGCAGAGCTGCCTTCAGTCTGTGCAGTGTGCTCTAGGCTTCCAGCTTCCATGACCTGTGACCCGTGCTGAGGGTGGGTTGTTGATGCTGCTGTCTTTCAGCTCCTAAAAGTAACCCCAAGCCCCCATATTCTGGTAAACAACCCCAGTAAAACTATTGGTGTGCCAAGTTGGACTTTGATAACATCCTTTGGCCTGTCGTCCATTCTGTTGTAGGGTAAAAGGTTCGAGTCTACTTCTGTGTTTGAAAACTTAGCAAAACCCACCAGTCCCTGAGTATGAAACCCCCCTAATCCCTGGGCTTGGCTTGAAATCTCACCAATCCTCACCCTGGTAATCTCCACCTAAAAAACTCCTCCCCTCTCCCCAAAACCTATATAAACCTGTCTCCTGCTCAGTTCTCAGCTGCTTCCTGCCCGAGCAGAGGCAGCCACCCTCTTGTGTCCTTCCCAATAAATCTCTTGTGTGAGGTTTGTTGTGCTGTGTGACTTTGTGGTGTTCCTCGGCTCCCAGGATACCTTTCCCTCAGAGCTGTAACACTTGCATCTGTATCTGAGGTGAGGGGATGTTTGTTCATGTCTCCTAGGAATAGTGTCACACAGTACTCACTAAATACCTGTTTCTCTTTCCCATGTCCCTTTGGCTCTAGTATTCTATGTACATGCTCGGCGCTTTAGGCTGATCACTTGAGTTGTGAAGACACACGAGTAGTTCCATTTCAGAATTTTGGGCGTGAACTCTGCATTCCACTTTCATCTCTGAGGCTTCACTTGGCAAGTTTGTGTTGCAAAACAAATAATAATGGCAGGAGGACTCATTAGAGGACGTTCAGATGAATTATGGCAGCCCAACAGCAATTCGGCCCCACAGCAATTATCTGACTTAATGCATTACTATGACCATTCTCAGTCTCTGAGTGCATCTAAACCCACTTCCCCCTTCGTCTTAGAAAGAGCAATGATTAAGCTGTCTATGAACAAATGCAACAGAAAAAAAAGGGAACTCAGCAGCCACAGAATGTGACAAATGGTCAGGCAGAGACTGCATTGCCCCAGAGGTCTGCTCTCTGCTCACAGTAGCTCCATGGACTGGATTCTGTCACACAGCACAGTCACTGCTGGCTCTGCTGTCCAGACTGCTGCTGCAGATCCTTGACACGCAGGGCAGAGTGTGTTGTGCATCAAGATTGGAACCACTAACCAGGATCCAGAAGCCTGTGGACAGAGTTGGTTGTCCCAGCATGCTTTGCACCTGGAAAGTACCATTATATTAAAAGAAAGAACCTTCAGTCTTGGGAGTCCCAGGCTTGAGCAGGTGAAGTGGAAGTGAAGTTGCTAAGTCAGGAAGGCTGCCCCTCGGATGATTCTAAGCTTCGCATCAGGCAGTAGATGTGGAGTTCTGGCCCTCTGGAAACAGAGGTTCTGTCTTAGGAGGAGCAATTTCAAAGCCAAAAAGCACTTAGCATCTTCCCCTGAAACATTCCTCCTGTGATGCCCAGGTATCTTAGGAGAAGAGGACTCCTTAGGGATTATATGAACCATCTTCTAATGCCCCGGCTTTGGAGTCTAAACCCCAGACTTCACCTGACTCCTTTGAGTCACCAAATGCAATAGTTAACGTCCATAGCACTTAACAAAGCTAGTCATTGTCCCAGGACTTTCGATGAGCCCATTTAACTCCTAAAGCCCTAGGTGGCCGAGTTGGGTATAGTAACGAGTTCAAGCTTCCAGAGTATGTCAGGGGTGGAACTGGGAATCATCTGATGAGCATACACATGATGAGAGGCAGAACGGAGGCTTGACTGAGGGGGGGGAATGTCATTCAGCATGAGACAGAAAGGCGGTGCGGGGGAGGGCAGTGAGGGAGGGGAAGAAATGGGGGTGAAGGATTGTGACATGTATGTACAAAGATGCCAGGGTGAAACCTCCCACTTGGAACGCGAGCTCCAAACATTAATAACATTTAAGAAGTAAAAGAAAAACCCAGAGAGCTCCAGCCCTGGAGCCCTCTCCTCAAACACTGTGGTCATCTGGAACTGACAGAAACTCGGGAGGAAAGAACGAAGGAAGCGGAAGTGTGTTGAAGAGGGGATGACCACAGCTTTCCTGACACAGCTCCCTTAAAAAGATGAGTATCCGCGACTTGCTCGGGCCCACAGCATGTGGCACAAGTTCACTGTGTGTGCTACATGCTTCTGTTTGCGTCAGTTTTAACCGTTTTTGAAACCAGCCTTTGTAAGGAAGTCCACACTGCTTCCCAAAGGAGACAGAGGCCATGTGGAGAATCTCTGAGATGAGAGCGCTTGGAGAGAGCCACCATGTGGAGAAGATTCCGAGGATGAGACATGGTGTGGAGGGTGAGCCCATTTGAGAGAACACGGATGCTTCCTGAGGACAGAATGTTAGAGAGGCCTTGATGGATTCCAAGTCCAGTCCAGCTACAGCCAAATGGGGCCACCTAAGTAACAGCAACCCCACTCAGTCACGGAATAGTAAATCATTCTCTTAAGGCTGTCAGTTTGGAAGTGGTTTGTTACACTGTGGTTGGTAGCTTGTACAGATGACTAGTGAATTACTCAGGCTTGGGGAAAGAACAGAGTGCCTTGGTAGGGAAAGACCAAAAAATGAGGTTAGGAACAGAGGAGGAAGGTCCTTATTATCACACTAAGCACTTTGGACTTAACCTGTTAAGTTCTGAAGTTTTGTAAGGAGGAAGTGGATGCAGTGACAGGTTGTTAGGGATGCTAGTGTAACAGCAGCACAAGTAACAGAAATGCGAACACACAGATGTGAAGGAGAAAGGCGCGGGGAGGACTGACTGCTGAGCTAAACAGACGCTGTTGAAAATCACTGAGCAATAAGGCAGTAAATGCAGAATCAGGCATTCAGTCTTTGAGGCACAGATGTTTCCTGACAAACCATAGCCTCTCTCATTTCTTTACCCAGTTTTCCAGCTAGAGCTGTTCTTCCTTTCAAAGCTCCATAGACAGAAACAGGGTGTGCAGTGAAGAGGCGAGCCTGAGGTTTAAAATGAGAAACTAGCATCTCAGTCCATCCTCTTTTACCTTCTAGTTGTGCGCCTCAGGGCAAGTCCCTGAACCAGCTGGGTCTTCACTTCTCTTCTATAAAATAGATGCAGCAACACTTGCTTCACATGGGCATTGTTAGTGTCAAAAGAGACGGTGCCTGATGAATAACTGGGGTAAATGGCTACATACCCAGATATCAGTCCTCAGATGATTGCTTCTCTTTGTGTGGTTGAGCTTCAAGCTGGTGGGTAGGTTTTCACGTCTTCATGCGAGAACTCATGTAAGAGCTGTCTTCAGGGCGTGCCTCCCAAGGTTAAGCAAGTCATCACCGTTCTACATACAGATGGAAAAGGTATGAAAGGCTCTGGTCAAGGAGTGTTCCCCTTCCACTCACGCTACAGTGTCAAGAACCTAGGCACTGGAACAGAGGCTTCCAAAAGGGCTGGGAAGTCCTACAGTTCTACTCAGTGAAGACAAAGGGAAGAGAAAAACTGTATACTCTTTAGCTTTAGTAAGTCGATAGAACAACCTAGAGGGATACACCATCACATTGCATTTCATGTGAGCTGAGTCAGGTCCCCCAGGATGCAGCCTGGGCACCGTGACTTCATCAATCTCTCCCAGTGACTAACACACAGCCATTTGAGAAACAATAGTTTGAGCCACTGTTACTTGGGTTTTCTGTCACTCGAAGCTGAAATCATTTCTAATTTATAGGTTTGGATTATGCATCCCAGCCGTATATGAACATGAGAATTTCCTGGAGGAAAATTTAAACCCTTCAATTCCCAGGCTGTAGGGTGGAGCAATCACATCAGGTTTCCTTGGAATGGAACTCAGGCATCCATATTTTACAAAATTTCAATGTATAGGTAAATTTGAGAGGTATTGCATTTGGAGAAAAATACAATGTTTGGGGTTTATCTCTTGCCTGCCTCTCTGCCTTGTGAGTTAAGTCTATATATTTCTCATGTTTGGATGGGGATAGCAATCACCAAGTATTCTTGTTAAATACAAACTCTGATTCAGTAGGACCCAGGTCAATACCTCCAAGTTACACACCTGTCTTAGTTAGGGTTTCTGTTGCTGTGAAGAGACACCACAACCACAGCAACTCTTGTAAAGGAAAACATTTCCTTTTTTCAGAGATTTAGTCCATTATCATCATGGTGGGAAATGTGGTGGCAGGTAGGCAGACATGGTGATGGAGATGGAGCTGAGAGTCCTACATCTTGACTTGCAGGCAACAGGAAGTGGTCTGAAACACTGGGTGTGGCTGGAGCATATATGAGACCTCAAAGCCCATCTCCGCAGTGACACACTTCCTCCAACAAGGCCACACCTACTCCAACAAAGCCACACCTCCTAATAGTGCCACTCCCTATGAGCTTATGGGGGGCAATTACATTCAAATTATCACAATACCCATACCCACGTAAGTCATATACCTACATTCAGGTTATACCCACTTCTACGCTTCTGAGTTGGTGCTTAATGGTTAGTTCCACAAATAAAGATTATTTATAACCAGCAAAGACCAGCATGCATTTTATTTTTCTTTCAGTTGAGCTATCAAGCCATAAAAATATCATGACTACTTCCATCTTTCAGACTTTCTGGAGGGTTGACTACCCCCAGGAGACAGCTGGTAAGAGGGCTGTTCAATAAATATCCTGTCTCTGATTTGACCTTTTGTCTCAGGAAGTTAAAAAATTATATGAGAGGAAAGTTTGAGTGTCTCCACTTTTTATTTTAAACTAAAATATTTTACTTTCATGACTGTACTTATCTTTAAAGTAAAAACAAAACTTTGATCATAACTTTGGAAAGAAAATGTAAGGATGTTTTCTTAAGAAGGACACAGGGTAAATAAGAAACACACACACACACACACACACACACACACACACACACACACACACACGGCCTAAACTCGACTACCCTGGAAATAAGACTGTGCACACAAAGCCTGCTAAAACTGAGAAAACAGGACCCATTTCCCTTTCTCCCATCTTTTCTTGAACTTCCTTCATTCAGATTGCCACCCGTGTGTGTGTGTGTGTGTGTGTGTGTGTGTGTGTGTGTGTGTGTGTGTACCATGCTTCCCAACACGCAGTGTTCAGTGTTCAGTACTCAGCTCTCTCATCCTTGTTCACAAAAATTACTGCCAAATGTCATTTAAGAGGTCGGTGATCAACTCCCTGCATGGCCTGCATGGCTGAATAATACTGGTCCTAGAATCCATGTGTCGCTAAACACAAACCCTGGCACCAGCTGTGGGAGGCCTCCTATATATTGTTGATCAGGAAGTCTCTAGAGGCCCCCAGATAATATGATGCTTGCCATTCTTTCTGGTTGTATGCCACAACTAGAGGCTAAGGCCGTATTGTGGAAGCACCGGACACCTCAGATACAAAGTATGGAGAAAGCAAGCTTATCAGGAGCTGGGGACTTCCTTCTTCCTGGCTAGCTTTCATAGTTCTGGAAGGTGCTGTGCAGGATACCAGGAAAGAAAAGGCAACTATGGTCCTACCCAATTGTGAAGCTACAAACTACAAGAAAAACATTCCAGCCCAATGAGGCCACCTGTGCAACAGTGGTACAACAGTCACAGGGATAACCACCTGCTCTCTGATTGGATTTGAGACCCAGTCCACAGGAGGGAATTCATGTGAATCTGATCAAAAACATATGACTGGGTCAGTCATATATGCTCTAGAGGGGACCTCACTACTGTTGTTTAGCTAAGTTGACTTGGTGCCAAACTGCCTTCTAAATATCTGTTTATACACGTAAACAAATGTTACTCTCAATCTTACTCAGATAAGCCTCTCTTTGCTGTAAATGATAGTGAGTACAGAGACTTGTGGCTGCCCAAGGAGCTAAGGATTTGTGATGATTTAATGTTCATCCCTACCTAAATGAGACAGTTACGTAACCCATTCTAAGGCTCACAGAACATCATGGAAGAGGAGGCAGAAAAAAAGTGTAATCGCAGGAAGATAGAGAAATGCTGTTTCCTGAGCATGACACAGCCATTCAGCTACTGCAATTACCTGTCAGGTCTACACAAAGCTGGCCCTGTCAACAGCCAGCCATGGATGAGAAAAGAGCTCATAGGACCCTGCATCTCCCTTCTGAACTATTCGTTACTGATAGATCCTAGGAGAGGAGACATCATTGTCTTCAGTTGCATTCCAGCTGATGAGTCTGTGGAGTATGGAGCCAGGCTCCAGTATGTAGTTCTAAATCCACAGTTACAGGAACAACCCTGGTGAAACTCAGAGGGTGAGAAAATGAATCAAAAAGATGTGAGTGCAGCAAAGAGATTTGTAGGAAGAAGGGTTTTGAGAGGTGTGGGAGGGAGGCAAGAAAGGGTGGGAGGTGGGAGCAGTCAGAGTGAGTTATATATGTGTATGAAATTGGTAAAGATCATTATTAAAATTATGCAATACTATGTTTCATAAGTTATAAAGGAAACCTTCGTGTTTCATAAATATGTCTTGTTTCTTTTTAAAGAACTGTTTGCATAGTATCTATCACTTATTCTTTTTTCATTAACTCTGTTTTTATAATTACATGCATAGGCTTAAAAAGTCATTTGCTGCTAAAGGTTTATAAATAAAAAGACACTGTCCCACCGCTTGCCTTTCCTTATGACTGTTCCTCTGTGGCATCTGCTTTTGACTCCTTAGCTTTTTCTTCAAATATTTAAGTGAATAATATTCTTGAATTACTACTTTCTAATTTATCTATTTTAGATGTTTGACTAATGTAGAACCTTCCACATCTTCCTTTTATAGAAACACTTTTGTTTTTTCACTAAATAAACATTTCATACAAGGCTGTGATCTGGTCTGTTTGCAGTCTTTCACGTGGTAGTTTTAGCATCTATCGATCATTATTGCCTTAGTTGAAGATTACATTGGGGGCTGACGACATTTTTTTTTCTTTTAAAATTCTTTTTAGACAAGGTCTCCTGTATATATCCTAACTGTTCTCAAACTTGGTATGTGGCCAGCTGAAAATGACCTGGAACTTAGGCTGTGTCTGCCTATAGCTATAGAATACTATGGTGATAGGTGTGAGTCACTATGCTTGGTTTTATGTTGCCCTGGGGATCAAACCTAGGGCTTCATGCATGCTAGGCAAACACTCTACACATTGAGTTACAGCCGCAACTCACAGATGGCTACTTTTCTAGACTCATGTCTACATTTCTTATCCATATATATTCTTTCCTTTCTTTTTTGCATCAGTGTTATTCTATGTATTGCCATTAGTTATGCTCATTATTTTAAACGCTCTAATTGCTCCAAATTTGGCCAGTGAGAGCCCTTCGAGCTGGCGCCTGTAACCTTCTGACACAATCCCATTAACGTCTGAGCATTTCCTCAATCTGGAACAACATGTCAAAACTCACCTTGAACTCTTCCTGCCCCGGACAGCACACTGCCATTTTCTAGAAAAAGCCTTAATTCCTTTATACTGTGAACTGCGGCTTTGCTTTTCTGATTATGAAAACAATACCAATTCACAGTGAGAAGAAATAGAAAGGAACATGTGAAGAAGAAAATGAAAGCCATATCACTACTCTGCCATCAATATCTAACTATTCTAAGATTCAGTGTCCTGCCTCTTAGGCTTTTAAGCATGTATCTGCCAACAAATTTTTTTTTAATGATTTATTTTTATTTTCTCTTCATTGGTGTTTTACCTGCATGTACGTTTGTATGAGGGTGTCAGAAGCCCTGGAACTGGAGTTCCAGACTGTTGTGGGCTTCCACATAGGTGCTGGGAATTGAACCCAGATCCTCTGGAAGAGCAGCCAAGTGCTCTCAACCACTGAGCCATCTCTCCAGCCCCTCAACAAAGATTTGAAACTTAAATTATGAGCTGATACGGCACCCTGCTTTTATCAACTACATCATGAGCTTAGTTTATAACATGTCATCAAGTACTCTTCAAAAACCATAATTTTATGATTTTTACTACAGAAACTTTGTCTTAAAGTGCTTAGATCTTCCTCAGAGCTTCACCACCCACCTATTGGATCAAACAAAAGCCAATCCACACCTCCTAAAGTGCATCCTAAATCACCATGGAGCCATAGGGCATTAGCTGAGTATCACAAATTAATAATGCTGTGAAATGAGCACATCTCTTGAGAACAGAAACTTCTGCAAGGCAATATGATCCATTTATCATATGCCAATCGTGATTCTTCTCGTCACTGTGAGGGGATATAGTTCCTTGGACGTAGGCACAGAAAATAAAATGTCAAGGACTTCATTGCAAGTGTACCAAGAGTGAATTTTTTTTAATATAGTTGACTAAGAACTAGAGATTATTGCTCTATGCTTCCTTGTAGCATGTCTATGGAATGTCATTCAACTGCTCTATGCTTTTCTTATCTAAAAGGTAAGGCTAAATGTCGTTTCTCCTAAATGGCATTGTTATATAAGTCAAATGAAGCAATAAAGTGTTTCTCATAGAGCTTGCATATAATAAGGGATCTATAATTCTAACTATTAGAATTATCACTGCTGACTAGAAGGCTGAGTCGGAATTGAACTACCATTAACGGAAGGGCACGAACTAGGTTGATGGGGGTGAGCCAGAAAGGCATTGTGGGAGAAAGAACACCCAAGTCTATTGAGCAAGCCTGTTTAGCAGAAGAGGTGTATTTGTTTTTATTGCTGCAACAAAATACTTGACAGCTACAAATTAAAGAAGTTCTTTTGAGGGCTCACATTTTGAGGGTACAAACAGTCTGTCATATTGGGGAAGTCATCGCAGCAGGAGGTTGGGTTAGCTGGTCACCTTGGAGCCATAATCAGGAATCAGATATGACCAGAGGTGTGTCTCCTAGATGACCCTCAATTCTGTCAAATTGTGTTATGAAGATAAAACAAAAATTCTCTCGTGATAGCTGAGTAAGCTTTTCTTCCATTTTTCTTTCTTGACATATTTTTATTTATGTGAGTCTAGTACTTCTGAATTGGGTTAAAACAATAGAGCTAATTTTTGTAGGAAAAGAGTATCAAGCTTGTCATTGAAAAAAGAGAGGCAGGGCTGGGTGGTGGTGAGGCACACTTTTAATCCCAGCACTCAGGAGGCAGAGGCAGGTAGATCTCTGTGAGTTCGAGGCCAGTCTGGTCTACAAGGCGAGTTCCAGGACAGCCAGGGCTACACAGAGAAAACCTGTCTCAAAGGAAAAAAAAAGAAAGAAAAAAAGAAGAAAAGAAAGAAAAGGAGAGGCATTAAACTTGAGTTAAAAAGCATCCAAGGAAACACACTGCAGCTTTGAAACTTTTGGAGCATCTGCTCTTCTTTTTGTGGCCCTTTCAAACCTTTCTTAAACATGACAGGCCACACTTACACATGGTACAAGGTCATGCAGAGGCCACTTCTGTGGGTGATGCTTTTAATACCAACTTGCCATTCATTAAAACAACATGACTAGGGAGCCTCAGCTGCTGTGTTGTCCTGATTGCCTTCACTGATGTGGGAAGACTTACCTTAAATGTGGGCTCTGTGGGAACTCACGCAAAGATTTACACACACACACACACACACACACACACACACACACGCACGCACGCACGCACGCACGCACGCACGCACGCACACACACACAGAGGCACGCACACACACACAAATGAAAAAGAAAAGGTGAAAACGTTCAATTTGGGTGGGCTAATGCTCAGACTTGACAGTCAGGGTGCCTACTGGATGATAATACTAGTTATTAAGCAAGTGGAAAATCAGAGCAAAAATTTTAAGACATTTCCAGATAACCTCAAGGGCAATGTGGGCACCTGCTGGATTTCTTTGGGAACATGTTCTCCAGCTCCTTCATCGTGCATAGCTGAAGCACACAGCTGTATCTCACTTTTGAAGAACTTGATGTCCTATAGAAGAGTGTAGAAGACAGTTACTGGAGCTGGCAGTGGCTTTGAATTCAGAGACCCACCCCCACACGGAGCAGCATTTTCAGAAGGGCTCCTCTCTACTCAGGGTTTCTAAAAATGTCCTGAGCTATAAGTTTTAGGTCAGGAGTTGAGAGAATCTTCTACAGGATGTTTCTGGAATAATTCATTGACTTCAGATAATTGGACCAGCTATGCCACATATCCATAGGCAGTACTGAATACTTGAGAAAAAAAAATAAGGACTATGCATTGGAGTCAATGGGGGCTGGAAAGGATGTGATAGGGACAAGGGCACCCATCCAGCCTCCCTCACCCATCCATTAAACGCATAGCTCGCTGTGCCCCTTATGTGCTGGGCTCTCTATCAGTTATGTGAACGTGTCCACATGAAGGCACTCCTCTTCTTGAGACAAAATGACTCAAGTCACAGTACTGGTGGCTTCAGACAGCCACAGATCCTCCACAAGGGCCCTCAATCTTCACAGTCCCAGAGGGATCCAGGGGAGGTTTAAGAGTTCCCTGATAGAATGCCAGGGCAGGAACCACAGTTTTGATGACAGAAGACCCTCAACTTGTCCTTCTCAGGTCCTGTTGGCACTGACGGCCATCATTTCACCTGCTGTTAGCATTTAAGTAGAGGGGAGATAACCATAGGAGAGATTTGACTCAAACTCTTTACCTTGCTTAGGGGCATGAAGTTCAATAAATGAGAGCATTCTTCTGGTTGGGTCAGGTCGATCAGGGTAAAATTCGCAATTGTTTTCATCACATTTTGAACTGGATTATTTTCTGTAGCTGAAGTGTCTGCTTTTAAAGGGAGAGAAGAGGAAATAAAATAATCATCAGGACTTAAAAATGCTAAACACAGAGAATGAAGCTTGATCTACCTTTTAATCTCGCCTTACACACACACACACACACACACACACACACACACACAGCACTAGTATTTACAAACTAACTTTTCGACGCCCCCTCATTTTCTGTAAAGATGCTTTTGGAGCAAGTTACAAAAATCCCAACTCAAACTACATTAAGTAATAAAGAAACGGATTGGCAGCATGGACCGCTCCAAGCTCGGTCTCTTCACTTTCACTTCCATGTTGGCACCACCCTCAAGAGTGGTGAGTGGGCTGCAGGCATCACGGTGGGCCCAGGGTTCACAAAGAAAGACAGACCAATTCTTCTCCATGCTAGCTTCTTAACACTGGCAAGGGAGAAGGGATTGCGTATGGCCAATCAGTATCATTCTCATAGCCAGTGATAGAGCAGGGACCACTGAGGTCTGTAGCTGAGCATGATGGGCAGGGAAGGCTGAACAAATCAGTGTTCTTCTGAGGAAATGTAAGGGCTACCCTCAGCAGCGGGATGAAATTAGCCTGACTGACAAGCGGCTTAAGCCAAAGGGTTCCTTTTCCCATAAGTTATTTTATCACATTAGCTGGCTGTTGGCACTGATGCAGCGTCCTGATGATGTCATGACTAAAAAGCTGGTGACACACTTCACCTTTCCTTCACAATCCCAGGATGACAGTTTCAGCTCCAAATGTGTCACCTAGGTTCAAAGCAGGAAGATAGGCTGGAGTGGGCGTGTCAGAGGCTATAAAATCCAATATGAAGTGTGCTGGAATCTGTGGGGCGTGTGAACAAGGCAGATTCAGTCTCTCTACCTCACAAGTTTGCAAACTTCGTATGGGGAGCCAACAAAACAAAGAGCCACTGCCACCTCAGGGACCCCCACACATCATCCCACGCTATCAGTACCAACAACCAAGAGAAGCGAGCCAATAGCTTGTCCAGGAGCTCAGAGGAGGAGTCCCCACAGACTGTACTTTGCAGCTGTATATCTCCACACCTGCCCTACCCTGTCCACCTTAGTCACAGCCCTGCTGCTTACTGGGCTCACGTTAGCTCCAGGCAAGCTTCCGGCGTGCCCACCTGCAGGGGGCAGGTCTACGTCTGCTTGTCCTTCCAGCAGACAGCACATTTTCTCGGGACGACAGATAAGTGTACCAGACAGAGGCTCTTGGATGGTGATACTGCGCTGGCGGTGCTCCAGGGTGGCTGGCAATAGAGAGCATTTAATGGGCCTGGTGGCAGAACCGCTGAGGTGTGACTGGATGTGAAAGGACAAGGACTGCTTTGGCAATGACATTATCAGGGCCTGGGTGGGCTAACTCAAGCTCCTGAAAGCCAGGCATCTGCTGCTGGCAGCCACCCGTTGGCCATGTGACATTTTGTGACCACGAGTTAAGTTTAGAAGAAGTTTCTAGAAAGGCAGGTTGTCATTTGGGTGTTGCTGTATCTCACATGGCACTTTAAATTTTGTAAGGGCAGTGAACATCTAAGGAGTCAAAGTCTGGGGTGGAGTGTCCCTTACTTACCCTTACTGCACTGTCCTAACTCCAGGCGCACAAGGGTGACATGTGCCTAGATCTGACCAAGGTCTCCATCACTCCTACCACCCTCCCTAAACTTACCTTCTTCTCCCTATGTCCAGCTACCCTCCTAGCTTGGAAATGGAATACATAATTGACCCCAAAGTGGCCCATCAGCTTTAGTGCTCTGACCTGTCTGTAGCGCTTGGCACCATTAACCAGATACTCCCCCCACCCGTCGCACCTCTCCCTTCTCCTCTCTCTCCTCTCCCCAGCACCTGGCCTACCCTGCCCACCTTGTTGCAGCCTGCTGTTTCCTGGGCTCACTCCAGCTCTAGGCAGGCTTCCTGCTTATGACCTGCCTACTTCCTCTTCTTCTCCCCTTCTCCCCCTCGCTCTCCTCCTCTTTCCTCTCTCCCCCCACATTCTCTCCTGGTTCCTTAGGGGTTTCTGAGGCACTTCTTCATTAACTGTTTTCCTTTGAGCCCTGTCCCAGGCTCAGGGTTCTACTTTCCATCCCCCCCCCTTGGGTCCTTTATCCAAATCCATAGCTTAAACTTTCCAGGAATTCTTTCTCAGCTCCCTCCCAAAGTCCACACATTCGGAGACATATCCACCAACATATTCCAGAGAAACCCCAAAGTCAACAGAGACAAAAACCAAAAGCACCCTCTCACCTCAAAATGGAACTACCCTTTTTAAAGGACACCAGCCACCATGGACAAGAAACTAGTGTCATTCTGGAATCTTAATATGTTGGCATTTTGTGCCTGCTTACTCTTAGTTCCCCACAAGTTTCCATTAATGAAATAAATAAATAAATTGTTGGGTACCTTCTTGTACATACACACACATACACAAAAGAAAACCAAGCTATTATTCAGCTTTTCCAAAAGTAAAAGAGGGGATCCTGTCATTGTGAAACTATGAATAAACCTAGGGAACATTATGCCAACGGATGCTGAAAGCCACACATTGCAGGATTGTAGTTATTGCATTATACGCTGGCAATTTAATAAAGATACTGCTTTAGATTCCTTTAGACATTCTAAAATCAGAAATATTTTCTGCATAATTTGAATTATTTCCCAAATATTTATGATGACGACTGAATCATGTTATATTGTTGCCCCGTTCTTCCTCCTCCTCTTCCTCCTCAGCCCCTTCCTCCTTCCCTTTTTTCTTCTCTTCCTCTCCTCCTCCTTTTCATTAAGTAGCCCAAGCTGGGCTCCAACTCACAGATATCTCCCTGCCTCCAGTTGGGCTTAAAGGTTTGTGCACCACCCTCAGCCTTCACCTATTCTTTGTTGGACTTCAGGTTGCTTCCAATTTATTATAAAGTGTTACAAATAGCAATTAAATATCATTGTGTGCATGTGTTTCATAGTTCCTGCTAGTAAAATTCATCTGCCAAAGCATGGCTGTTTTAAGGTGCTTGATACATTGTCAAAATGCCCTCCTTTTGGAAAGTTTTTTTGCCAGTTTTCTCCTTGCTAAACTGGAGAAGACATTCTCACTAAACTGTTTCCCAATACTTAGAAATTACTGTCTGTCAGACTGACAGACACTTAAAATTATAGATTTGTGCTAAATCTTACTGTTGTTTTTCTTTTCCTTTTTTCTTTGTGCGTCTGTGTGTGAGGGGGCCGATGTATGCACATGTGGAGCCCCGACCTTGATATTAGGATCGCAGTTGCTGCTCTTGCCTTATTATTTAGACAGGGTCTTTCAACGAACTTGGGGCTTGCCATTTCAGCTAGGCTAGCTAGCCAAGAAGCCATTAGGATCTACTTGTCTCCAGTGCTGAGTTACAGGCATACCACCATACCCAGCTCTAACATGCATGCTGGGGATCCGAACTCAGGTCCCCACGCTTGCATAGCAAGCACTTTACCAACTGAGCTCTCTCCCCAGATCCAATCTTCAAACAAGATTGAAGCCCTCAGTGTTCTGAAATGGCCATTTATAAATTGGCTTCTTTTATAAGTTGCTTGTTTATGTATTTTGAGATCTTAGTTTTGCTTTTTTTGTTTTTGTTTGTTTGTTTTCGAGACAGGGTTTCTCTGTGTAGTTTTGGTGCCTGTCCTGGATCTCCCTCTGTAGAGCAGGCTAGCCTCAAACTCACAGAGATCCACCTGGCTCTGCCTCCCAAGTGCTGGGATTAAAGGCATGTGCCACCACTGCCTGGCTATCTTAGTTTTTTAGCAGACATAGTTTGCATTGTTTATATTGATTTATGTAAGTTCTTAGTATCAGATCATTAACACATTTTTATTTTACATTTTTCTTAGCTTATTGTTGCATCTTTAATTGTATTATTTATTTTCTCTATAAATAACAGGGGATTCTACTGTTTGTATAATAATCCAATATTTTCCTTATGATTTTCTTCTATTGACTTTTAACCTTAGGAAGGGCTTCTTTGTCCATAAAACAAATATTAACTATCTTCCCACATTTTCATGCTTTGATGTACTTTTTATTTAATGTTTTAATCTCCTCAAATTTATTTTGGCATGCCCTGTGAAGTAAAGGTCTGAATATTTTTGTCTTAACATTTAAGCAGTTGTATAAACATGACTCTTGATAACATTATAATGTTTTACATTGAATTGCATCTCAAGACAAAATTGCTAATAGGAAGTCAGGATAATGTTTAATGATTAAATTAAAGCTCTTCTTAATGTAATTTGAAATGCAAGAGAAGGATCTGCTATCCCAGGAATAGGGGCATAGTGGGGTCAAATGTGACTAAGGCCTGGGGAGCCAGGCTGAATTCTACTTCAGGAGGTATCTCCAGCTGATGAAAATAAAAGGCAGAAGTCTTATGAAGTTCTCAGTCCCAGAAGCAATTATGCATACAAATGACTGATTAGCAATGCCTGGGTAGGACATCAGCACTCCCATTTCTGTGGCAGGGGTGGGGTGTGGGGTCTGTAAATACAGAAAGACAGGAGTAATAAAGAACAGATAGGTGAGATATCATTTTAATGAGTGTCACTTCACACCTAAACAAACCTTAATTCTGACCCCAGAGTAAGCAACAGTTTCCATCTCTACACAATACTAAATATGCCAAAGACTGTAGGATCTCTTTACAAACAGACTTAGTTGCACATTTCTCTGCAAAAACCTAGGTTGCCTTAATTGACATATTTACTCACATGTTAGGAAGGACTCTCCAAGAGCATGGGAATCACTACTGAGGTCATTCTCTCCACTGTGAGTGTGGACCAAGAGTGGCGGGCAAGAGATGAGCTGTCTGCCTTTGCTTGACAGATCTGGGTTTTGTTGGGGAAGTCAAGTACAGGGTCCTGCACTGTTTGGCAAAGACCTTTGGGTTTGACTTAGGCCTAAGCAAGCTAACACGGGCGCTTCCCAGCCCTGAGAAATCTGCCATGTGCCCTTTTTAAATTGTCATAATAACAGAAAGACTTGCTCTTTTTTTATTTTTTTGCAGAAACACAAACATTTATTCAGGGTACTATAACACTCAGTAAGAGAAATCAGGTCTCATTTAAATCAAGGCCACTCTGTTCCTCCCCCACGCAAATTCAGTAACATGGATACTCCATTCCACCCAGGTAGAGTCAAGAACACAGGACTCTCCCTTGATAATTTCCTTGGAAGGCATCAACTTCTTGGGAATGCAAAGATGGCAACAATCTTCATCTTGTAGCAATATTCTTAGTTCATGAGTAACTTTTGATGATTGGCTCCCTCATGAAGGACATGAACTCTTTTTTTTTTTTTTTTTTTGTTTTTTCAGGGCTGGTTTTTTTGGTGTTGTTTTTTTCCTGTCTTGGACTTTGTTTTGTAGTCCAGGCTGGCCTCGAACTCACAGAGATCCGCCTGGCTCTGCCTCCCGAGTGCTGGGATTAAAGGTGTGCGCCACCAACGCCCGGCTAGGACATGAACTCTTTAAGGTTGGGTTCACTCCTAAGGCTGAGGGAGGTTGGCCAATGGGAGAAGCTGTTCCCTACACTCTCTGTGTACATAAACCCATGTGAGTTGTGTGTGTTGCTTTCAGAAGACAACTTTGCTCGGTGGCTTTCCCAGAATCCGTGGGTTTATGGTGCATCCCAGACCTCTGACCTTCCAGTTTATAGGTTGGAGGTGTGGGTGAATGAATGCTCTCTACATTGGAAGCTGTTAGATTATTAAAAGGCAGCTGTAGAAAGACAGAAGGCGGAAAGAAAGAAAGGCTTGGTCTGACCTGAGGTGGGACCATGTTTATTCTCAACAAGGGGGCATCTCTGTCATTCATGTGTGTGGATGGCCAAAAGCCTATGGAAGAAGATAGGATGTGGCCCCTTATGGGGTGGAAATGACTTCTATGGTCAGCAAGGGAAGCTGGGAAGTGTAGTCTTTGGGCAGGGAACTATCATTCTAACTGAGAAGATTAAAAATAATAATAATTCAGGGCAGGGGTGTTTTAGCTGTTTTCTGCTGAGGAGGGTCTCTGTCAGAGGGAGTAGTTCTGGGTTCCATCGAAGAGGGGGTCCTGTGGTCATGTAGTAGGGGGAGAGTCTTAACTTGATTGACTGAGATAGTCAGCCGATTGCCATCCTGTATTCTTGAAGAGACTTGGAAAATAACTACTACAGGACTGTAAGCAGCTGATCTGGTTACAGAATAGATTTGAGAGATTTTCTGGAAAGGTTGGGAAGGGAAGGCCAGTGAGAGAAATGGGCATAGAGTTGACTCAGAGTGACTGTGATTAGTCCCCTGGCCAGGACTGCTACACCAAAACAAACTAGCAGAAGTAGCAGGGAGCGACAGAACATCAAAGGAAGGAGAAAAGAGAAAAATAGAGGACTAATGTAAAGAATTCTATGTGGCCTGGGGTGAAAGGGATGAAGGTCCATTCTAGCCAGTTTCTCCACAGCATCTAAAAGGTCTTTTTGCAGATGTATCAGAAACAAATAGAGCTGTTGTAGGGTGAGGGCTATTGGGGGAGTTAACGTGGAACTTATTGTTTGGGTATAGAGTGAAGTTCAGCAGGTAAAACATTTAAAAGACAGAGTAAAAACGTAAGCGTGAGGATAAGGAGGAAAGCAGTGGTCCATGGGGAGGAGCCAGATTGGGAGGGAACCAGAAGCTCATACATAGGAGGAGCTTTGTCCTGAGTTTTGTCTAGCCCCTGTCTCTAGGTGGCCCCATTTCAAACCAGTTAGGATTTGCTGGTGTGGAAGCAGCGTCCATGGAGGAGGGCACAGATCCCATCTGTACAGTACTGTGGCGGTCAGGAGTCCAGCTGGTCCTGAAGGATGTGAAGCTGATCTGAGCTGGTGAGACAGGGCTTAACTGAGGCAAAGAAGCCTTTAATACAGCTATTTTAGTTCTGAGTCCCCCAAACAATGTCCAGAGTGGCAAGAAGACAGATGAGTTGAATAATCCATGGCCCATTAATTCCCTTTCAGAGGTCACCCAAACTTTTTAGGGGTTTGGGGGCATCGATCTTCCAGTAATTGCTTCAAGGCTGACAGAAGGGTAGCAGAGGAGCGGCAGTTAGAGTGCCTCAGAAGAGGGTCCATCCAAGGGGCCACGGTAAAACGTAACAGTTGGCAAAGATCCAGAACGTGAGCCGGGAGATAATAACTGTACTCATGTGTGGGGAGCCTTAAGAGATAAAGTTACAAGAGGAAAACTTTTACATCAAAGTTAACATGAATCAAGGTTAAATATAGAATTAACAAGGTTAAATGCAATTGTACAACTGGCTGGACCATGACCAGAGTTCTGCAGAAGGAGAGGTGACTATAATTAGCTGTTTGTTACATCAGATTCCTGCATGAGGAACAAGCTCCTGGAGGCTATGTAGAAGAAGCCAGTTAAAGTCAGCATCCAAGGAAGGAATCTGAACAGAAAGTGTCTAAGTGATACTCCTTGCTTCCACATATGACAAACTTGGTATGTTTGTTTCAATTATTAACAATACCATCTATTATTTAATGACAACAGAGTATCTCAAGTGAAACACAATTTTTAGTTAGAAACAACTTGGTAAGGTAAATTTTTTATAAATTGGGACTATTACCTTAAATGACCATATGTAGTATTTGAAAACACAACTTAATACAGTTTTTGTTAATACCAAATTGTTATATGTCTATTCCAAGATTATATAGTAAACATAAGGCTGCATGAAGAGACAATTTAATACTAAGTTGTATTCCCCAGAAGAAATGATTTTCAATTTCCAATTTAAAATTGCTCCCAGAGACAGTGACTGCCTTGCTTTCTCCTCAACAGGCATTTCCCTAGAACACTCTAGAACATTCTAAGTTACTACCGAGTCAGCGACTACCATGTCAAAGTAGATGATTCGCTTTACAAAGTTTTCTAAAACTAACCCTATTAGCAGAACCTTTTAAAAATCTCTAACTTTTCATTTCCTACACTCAACCAAGATGAAAGACAAAAGCAGTCATACCAAATCTGTAATAAATAAGTTACATCACAGACTGAATTAACGAGGCTAAAGCCAACTCGTCACTCCTTTTGTCGATGGACAAATCTCTAGGTCACCACACACTGACAGCAGTACTCTGTCACCACATACTGCCAGCAGTAGCATATCTATCTATCTATCTATCTATCTATCTATCTATCTATCTATCTATCTATCTATCTATCTATTTTTATTTTTATTTTTTTGGTAGCATATTTCTTAACATTGCTCTATTTAAAAATAGATTGGTTATTTAGAGGCATAATTTGTAAACCAAGATAACCAAATTACCTGAGCTTTAGGAAATATCGACTTTTGGAATTTCTTAGAAAGCGTCCATAAGCATCACTGTCAAAGTCTTCACACTCCTTGCAGGCTTCAAGGTGAGAGTTCGGGTGCTGGCCCTGGACCATTGTATCTGTGTCGAGATCAGATTATATTCTCAAAGTATCATAGGTGAGCCCAGGTTGGAGAGAGTCTCCTCATCTAAGTCATCTCCTCCTGAAGAATCTGAGGGCTTGGGATGGATATCCCTTCATAGAATCATTTGTTGACTCTACAGCTATAAAACCAACTGTTGAAGACACCGCTTGGATATTCTGAATAACTTTCCAAAGCTGAGAGGTTGATGACAGAGTGTCTGGCATCCTCCTCTAATGACGGGACATGGGTGTCTAGGGCATGGACCCTGGCATTAGCTTTTGCTAAGAGGAAGAACTGAATGCCAGGGTAAAGGCTGTGGCCAACTGAACTATCTTGCAGGCCCTAACCAGTTGGGTGGTTCCCATTCACAACGTCTTCATATGTCAGTTTGGGAGACATTGAGTGCAGAGAGTAATTGCTATTTGCCTGTCTGTTGTTTGAGACATTTGGGAGGTGGTGCAGACTCTGAGATCCTCCATTGGGCAAAAGAATCCATTCCCCTGTCATATGGGACATGAGGAGTGATTCATCTTTTCTTTGTATAGGAGGTTTTTTTCTAGGTTGACCTGCATGTCCAGAGCTGGTCAGGCCTACACAGCCAGAGGCAGAAGGGGCAGACTTCTGGCAGGTCTTATTTCCCATCCATCCTTGTCCTGTATTGAGGCTAACCAGCAACTTACTCAGGCAGGATGGTGCGCCATTTGAGGGAACTACTTCAGCCTTGGGTCTCCTGACATGCAAGTGTATTGTAAATTTAACCCATTTTACTCAAGCATTCAACATTTATAACCAGTTTTTAAAATACACCTGATTTTAACTATTATTTTACATTAAACAAACTTTAAGTTTACTTGAGACTTTTTTTGTTTTTCTTGCTTGGGTTAATTTTGACAGCATATGCAAAATACTATATGATGGGAGATAAAAAATGTTCTCTCCCTCCAAGCTTGCCTCTGTAAATAAATGAAAAGTCTCTGTAAATAAAGTACTTAGCATGACTGATCATTAACTTGTATATCTTAATTATCTTTAACAGTTTACTATAAGTTAGTAGCTCTTTTATAAGATTAGAATTTTATAATTTTGTCCCTGTTAAGTATGAGTCTTAAAATTATAATTCTTGAATTCAAGATCCTCTAGTATCAAAATAAACTTTGAATCATAAATATAGTCCACAGAGAGACTGGGAACCTCATTTTCCTGATCTTTTTTTTTTGTTTGTTTGTTTTTCAAGACAGGGTTTCTCTGTGTAGTTTTGGTGCCTGTCCTGGATCTTGCTCTGTAGACCAGGCTGGCCTTGAACTCACAGAGATCTGCCTGTCTCTGCCTTCTGAGTGCTGGGATTAAAGGCGTGCGCCACCACTGCCCAGCCTGATCCTTTTATAGTATACTTTTACAAAATGCCAGTTTTTTATATCACTCAGTTTCATGAAATAGCTAAAACTTGAAATTAGTAAAGATACTGAATGAAATAAATAAATAAAAAGGAAAGGAAAGGACATGACTGATTCTAGGTATGGTGGAGGAGACAGTTTATTGTAGATGTGTGAGAGAGCATGTCAGAGGCAGAGACATCTGGGAGAGTCCAGAGTGGACATGACCAGACTGAGCTGGACCATGTGGGAGACGGGAAGGGGAAGGAAGAGGTGAGAGAGAGGAACCAGGAGCAGCAGCCAGGAAGACAGAGGTCCAAAAGGGTGGGTAATCAAAATTTCTGAATTATATAAGGAAGAGCCTCTGGGGAAAGGCAGCCCAGCCCTGAACTGGGGAGTTCAGGGTAGAGGGTGGAGTATGCCAGCCATATCCTGAAGCAGGTAGAGACTGAGGGATGCTGGGAGAATCTGGAGGCCAAGTCCGTTTTGATGTGTTAAAGAGGCACCTCAGTCGTTTGGTTTGAAACTTAACAGACATAAGCAATTAGATGTACTGATTTAAGTCAGTTTCTATTAGCTTGAATAGACCATTATAACTTACAGAGTTTATAAGCCTTAATTATCAAACACATGTTGCATAGACCTTCTCCATGGTTTTGTCCTTATCTGTTATTTTTTATA
>CABHPH010162713.1:0-43402 GCA_902168325.1 Peromyscus nudipes
AAGTCCCCAGTGTCTCCATGATCCTCCTGCTAATCAGGATGGGGACCCAGCACTCGCCACAGTCCCACCCTCTCTCCATAATCACACACAAGTATGCGAAAACCCAGCTGAGCAATTATGAATAATTAAATCAATTAGAGACAGTCTAGCA
Organism: Peromyscus nudipes; assembly: GCA_902168325.1. Classification (NCBI taxonomy): domain Eukaryota; kingdom Metazoa; phylum Chordata; class Mammalia; order Rodentia; family Cricetidae; genus Peromyscus; species Peromyscus nudipes. Next base: position 152 of record CABHPH010162713.1, read on the forward strand.
GGAGGGATTATGGTCGTTCGGGTGTGGGCCTCTGCAATATTTTAACAGTAAATGCAAGAGCCCCAGAGAGGCCTGGCAGGGAGACGGGAACAAAAGCGCGTCCAAATGCCAAGCCATGTTGCTGGGTGACCCTCCCTGGCTGTATCGCCGCCTGCCCGGGGAAGACAATGCGAATGAAATGCCAATAAAATATTTTGAGGGAAAGTATGAAGGCTCCAAAATGAGTTAATTAAAAACAGATCAAACACAAGTCTCCGAAAGTATGTGCCGTAAATTTCGGACTTGAAATTCAACAGAGGGAATTTGTTTTGTTTTGTTTTGTTTTGTTTTGTTTTGTTTTTTCTCCCCAGCGCCAGGCAGAACTTTAGAGTGGCCGAGCTAGGTCGGTCTCTGGGTTGCTGTCTTCCACACATCAGCAGCCTCCACCAGTTTCCACACCCAGAAGTGTCTCTCAGGGGTTCTCGAACCCCATCTGCTGCCTTCCACGGTGGTGGCAGAGACAGGCAAGGGCTGTTCTCCAATGCCTGGTCAGGATGAAGCCAGTTAGAAGCTGCTTCAAACATGCCATGGACAAGGGGGCTGTTCCCAGGAGCAGCTGCACGCCAAGGCATTTATTTGTAGAGCAAAATCTTGACTCTATTTACACTCACTCAGCTGGTCATCAGCACTCAATGATGCCCAACGATGACAGTCTGCAGAATTAGCACAGTGGTGGCTTGGCTCCCTGGAAGGGACCAGCTGGGCCGTCTTCCCACCATGTTGGAATGCACCCGACAGCCAGCTAGGGAGCAGCAGTGACGGCGGCACAGATTTCCCAGGTCCCCTCACCCCAGTAGCCTAGAAATAGTTGGGACCTTGCAGGCCCCCTGTGGATCAGGTGAGAGATCAGGAGGACCAGGATGGCTTTGACCATATCAACTATGGCTAGCCTTGGGTCAGCAGAGAGATGTGAAGCGAGTGCTCTGGTAACAGACGACCTGTTGAATGACACCCAGTCCAGTTCACTGGTCAGGACACAGAGGGTATAGGAAAAAAGGATAGGAACGTTAAGGGTGTCTCTGACAGGCCGAATCTGCTGGCCCTCAGGGGTGTACAGAGAAGCCGTCCATCTAGACCAGTGGTTCTCGACCTTCCCGATGCTGTGACCCTTGAACGCAGTTCCTCATGTTGTAATGACCTCCAACCACAAAATTCTTTTCCTTGCTACTTCCTAACTGTACTATTGCTACTATTATGAATCTCAATGTAAATATCTGTGCTTTCTGATTGTCTTAGGTGATCCCGGTGAAAGGGTCATTCAATTCCCCCCCAAGGGGTCATGACCCACAGGTTGAGAACCACTGATCAAGACCCTCTCTGTCTTCCAGGGTACTGTTGGCCCTGCATCTGTTTCTGGTCTCTATGCTGAGTCTGAGATGGTCTGTGCTGGGGACCCCCTTGTCGGGCATGAGGATGCCGAAGCCCAGAGAGGTCGTGGAACTTGCTGGAGGCCACTCAGTAGAAAACAGCTCACAGATGCTCCCAAGCCGTGTCTGTGGCTGCTGTATCTTGTGTCATCTCAGAGCACCGGTGCTGAGTCTTGGCACAAAGGTGCCCCACGAAGGGGTGCCACACATGGACAAGCTAGGGCTCTTGCTATGATTTTGCAGGCGATTTGAGGGTTAGATCCTGGTCCTGGGCAAACGTGCTTTTCCCCAAATCCGCATGATCTCCTTATGAATTTGATGTTCTGTCTTGGTGCTCACACATTCTGAACTCTCACTGTGCTCTAGGCAAGCGAGCACCCAAGATCCCAGCCCTCTCAGCCATAAAGGGACACTCCTGTGCCGTGAGAGCCTTATGGACCCTTAGATGTTGTCTCTCTCCTCTGTGCAAGCTAGTTCCTCATGGGTCCTGGTTCTCTGTGTGTCACCTGGCTCCCAGCTGAGCAGGGCCCCAGCCTTGTGGAGCAGTTCTTGCTCCCTTTGGTTTACACTGTTCCAAGGCCCTGGTGTCCCATGGGGAGGGATGCTGTTCTTCCTGGAAATCCTCATCCCCCACAGAATGGAATGCCAATAGGGTATCCCCTGACTCCTGGCCCGGGTACTCCAGCGGCTGGCTTGTTACTTGGTGATTTCTTCTAACTGCCACATAGTCATAAGCAAATACTACATCCCAGCTTGTTTCCTAGGAATGTGTAGGACTTAACCATCCAGACAGGGCCCTGGGCACGTTCATATAGTCAGTCAGATGTCCCAGGAGAGGTTTGCCTGGAGCCATGGATGGTCCCTGGCTCATGCTCACACCCCTCCCTGTGCAGGACAACCCAGTGTCCAAACAAAAGATGGAAAGACACCTCAGTAGGCAAAACACTTAAGTGTGAAGACCAGAGCTTACATCCCAGCACCCCCATAAATGCTGGGTGGGTGTGGCAGCCACCTGTAGTCCCAGTACACAGAAGGCAAAGACAGAGACTCCTCTAAGCAAGTAGTCAACCCAGACTAACCCAAACAGCTAGCTGTGGGTTCAGTGATCCCTCAATTTATAAGGTGGAGGGCACTGAGGAAAACACCCAATATCAACCTCAGGCTTCCACAGGCACTCTCACATATATATGCAAAACATGCATGCATACATGCCATGCACATTCTCAGAAAAAATAAAAAAGACACCTTTGCTACTGAGAAGGGCAGAGTTGCTGAGTGACAAGTGGTGATCCCATGTGGGCTGGAAAGACTGTCTGCCCAGATGACCCTTGAATGGCAGGAAATACAATCAAAGCTTGCTTTGGGATCTGATGGTAGGAGGAGGCAGCTGAGCCCATTTAATTCCTCAGATTCCTGGGGAAGTCCCAGCAAGAGAGGGCATGGGCAGCCATGTTCAGAGTGTATCTCAAAAGAGAAGGGTTCCCCCTGATTCCCTAAGGATGCTGCTGGCCCTCCTCTGCTTTCTCACAGGCAGGAGGAAGAGGCACTGTGAGCTCAGGAGACACTGTCTCTGTGGAAAGAACCCACCTTATGCCCACCAAGTTTCTGGTAGCCTGGTTATCAACCAACCCCACAGATGCCCTTGGGGATGTTCGGGGCTTAGGTAGAGGGTGTGGCAGAAGGGGAGGGACATTGAGCCCTGATCTTCTACCTGCAGCTTTGGCTAGGACCCATCCTATCCTGACTCTTGACTTCCCTTCTGTCTCCAGCCTTGGGCTCTTACAAGCTGTTCAGTCCCTGACTGGTGATGCCCTACCCAGATGATGGCACAACCAGGTGTGAAGATCGCTCCAAAGCTAAAGAAGCTACTGTCCCTGTTCCAAAGTAGTCATCCATGAAACTGAGGTGGCCCTCATGTCTGCCTGGCTGTTCACAGGGGACTTAGAACTCACTCTGTAGACCAGGCTGGCCCCGAACTCAGAGCTAGTGTTGGGATTAAAGGTGTGAGCCACCACATTGGGCTGAGAGCACCATGGGTTTTTTTTTTTTGTTGTTTTTTTTTTTTTGTTTTTCAAGACAGGGTTTCTCTGTGTAGCTTTGCGCCTTTCCTGGAGCTCACTTGGTAGCCCAGGCTGGCCTCGAACTCACAGAGATCCGCCTGCCTCTGCCTCCCGAGTGCTGGGATTAAAGGCGTGCGCCACCAACGCCCGGCCGAGCACCATGTTTTATCAGGAATATAGTGCAAACTGAACACTGAAGACGTCTTTATTTGTCTCTCCTGATGTGGCTGGGAGGGGTGCAAGCCCCAGCACATTTTACAAATTCAGCCCGTCTCCAGCTATGCATGGAGAGAGCTGGGGGTGGGGGCAGTGGATACCCTTCGAGTTCCAGAGGAGAAAAGGAGGTCCAAGAAACCAGCATTTGGGGGCGCCGGCTCCCCTCTGCTCTGTCTGTTGTACTAAGTTCGAGTCCTTGAAAGAGACCTGCAAACTACCGAGAAGCATGGTGCCATGTCTGCAATCCGGGAGAGGAGACTCGCTATGGCATGGGTTGGGCAGACAGAGGTAATCACAGAAGGTGGAAGGGAGGAAACGCTTGCTGAATGAAAAGGAAAACAGAAATCCGTCTTCCCAGGATGTGAGATGTCACATGGACATTTCCACCCACCCCCAACCACACCCTCACCCCTGCCCAGTCAGTCTCCCTGCTGCGGCTCCAGGAACAAAGTGTCTCCTACATCAGGCCTGCGTACTTCCTCTTGGCTCTTAGGTCTCCTCTTCCCAGCTTCCTTTTGGCTGATACCACTTTCCTGGGAGATCTTGGATAGCCTTAGTTTCTCTATCTGCATCTTGTCAGGGTAGAGGGATTGCTAGAAGTCACTCATAAAACCTACAGTCCTAGCCCTCTCTCTGCAGGTGCCCTTGTTGCCTTCTCTGAGCTTGGTCTCTGCCCCAGGGGCTCCCAACATAGCCTGCAGCCTGCAGCCTCTATACATGCAGGACCTCTCTTCCTCTCTACTAGATTCCCTACAGGGCCACCACCGCAAAAGAAAAAAAAAGAAAAAAAAAAAAACCAAGGCGGACAGAGAGCAACCATGTTTTAATTTACTCGATTAAATCACCATGTGGACAGAGGCTTGCGAAGGAATCTGCTCTACAGAACTTTCCATTTAATAGAATTAGTTGAAACCAGATCAGCCAAGCCCCCATCCCTGCAGGCCATCTGCCCAGACAGGGAAACGGCTTCCCTAAACAGAACCCCATGCTGCCGGGAGCCTCCTCTAAAGGGCCAGCAGGGAGCTGCCCCCTGCACCGGCCTGTCTGCTCCAAAGGCTCAAAGCCCTTCCCTGTGGGGCCGTCGGGGCCAGCAAAGCTCACCGCCGACTTCAGCTATGGGCGGGCGGGGCAGAGGATTTTAATCAGCATCACAGTGGGCTCCACCTGTGGAAGGCACGTGCCAAAAGTGGGGACTGCGGAGGGAGATGCCAACGGAAAGGATTTTAATTCAGCGAAAACGGCTGTCACATCTATTGCCCGGACTCTTCTGGAAAATTAGATAAACTAACATTTACTCAGTATTTTCGCCTCCCAAGAAGTTTCCCACGTGTTTTATGTAAGTCCTGTGGCAGTGCTACCAGGAGGCTCTTTTGCAGATGGGTGGCAGCAGAGCTCAGTCACCCAAGGCCACACAGTCCAACCTCAGAATTCTAAAAGGTAGTCACAGCATTCAAAAGCCTACTGTCCCGAGGCTGACGGCACGGTTTTGCTGTGGGACCTCCACTGTGGTAACTGTTTTCTAGCCTTTTTGCTGGGCATTGGAGCCCAGAATGACTGCTTCAAATCCTTCCTCTGCCCAAAGTGGTTCTTTGGATCGGGGGAAACGGCTTAACTCCTTGATCTGGGTTTCCTTGTCCATGGATGTAAGAGAACAGCAACAGCTGTCTCAGTCAGTGTCTGGGGTACTGTTTGCACACTGCTGGGGCTCAACACTCCCTCCCTACTGGGAGTTTCCAGGTGACAGTCCAAATCCCGGGCCTGACCCTGTGCTCCCCATGGTGCAAATGCCAATACATAGCACTCAGGGACCTCCCGTTCCAAACAGAGTCTTATAAACTCAGCCTCAGGCCCAAATCCAGACACTTGTTTTTATGAATAAAGTTTTATTGGCACAGCAGCATCCATGTCCTTTACATATCATCAATGCTGTTTCTACTTCACACCAGCAGAGCCAGGAAGTTGGAACAAAGACCCGGATAGCACAAGAAACCGCAAACATTTACAATCCTGTCCTCTGTAGAAAGTCTGTCAAACCCTAATTTACAGTGAAAGTTCATGGGTTTGGGGGTGTGGCTCAGTGAAGGAGTACTTGCCTAACATGCACAAGACCCTGGGTTTGACCTCCCTCCCTCCCCAGCACCAGAAAAAATACAAGAGTTGAAATTTCACAGAGGCGACCCTAACCCGCCAAGATGTAGGAGAAGTGGCCAGTGTGGCATTTTATCCTAAGGGGCATCTACAAGGAACTCAGTTCTAAGGATCCTACATCTTCATCATAAGCATCTGGTTCGGGTCCTAAGTGTTTGATGGAGCGCTCTTGTGTACAAAATAGAAACTTTGAATGTGCCCTGGTTAGTCCTCTTGGGGAGTTTTAATGGAGGGTCATGGGGTGGAGTGCAACTGTTCCATTACTAAGGACCCCTTACTAATAAGTCTGTGACTTCTACCACTGGGGAGGCTGCTGTGTGCCGCTGATGCTCACAGATTTATAAGGTCAAGTTTTATAGGCCTCCAGATCTGCACGGTGTCTTACCACATGCTTATTACAAGTGCATGATGCTGTCCAGCAAAACTGGGCAGCTCATATATTCTACCTCACGGTTGCAGCAGACACGAAGGAAGCAGATAAAATCCGGCCTCCAGGAATCTGCAGTGTCCCGGGTTCTCTGCCCAAGTGACTGGGGTTGTTTTTCTCATCTCCCTCCTTAACCCCCAGCTGGCAGGTGCTGGGCGGTGCTGGGGGGGGGGGTGCAGAATAGTCTACAGATGTGAGTAGAGAGCCTCATCTGCCTTGTGGGAGGAGGAGCTCTGAAGGGAGCTGTTCTCCAACTGGAGAGGAGTATGCAGTCCTCCCCAGAGCGGGCCCAAAGGGGACATCACTGTGTCACTATGATATTGACAGAAAGGGTACTTCAGACTGCAACCTTGAGCTAAGACTGAGTGAAGTAGTCTGGGCCAGAATGCCCCTGGAAGTTAGGTGTCTGCCTGTCCATCCTCTCAACCCGGGCTTCCCAAACTCTGCGTCTCAGAGGACTTCCTGGTGTGAAGAGGGACTCAGCCAGATCTAGGAAGCAGAGGCAAGGATCCTTCTTGATCATTCAGGGAGGGGATTCAGGGACCTTGTGGATAGAAGGGTGGGGTGGGGGAAGGGCTTCAGACCCCATCTCTCTAAGCAGAGTGATGCCCAGTGGTGATTTCCTAACCTTTCTCTATGGTAGGGAATAGTCAATGGTCCTAGATCCAGAGGCTCCTCTTTTACCCATATGTTGAATTAATGAGCCAGATACAACACACACACACACACACACACACACACACACACACACACACACACACAAATGCATACATGCATGCACATGTGAGAAGAGAGTTAAAATGGAGAGCTGGCCCCTTCTCTGGGTGAGAGGCCGATGCCCTACCAGCCTTAGGAAGAAGCCTCATAACATGACATGTTGTAATAGTAGAGGGACCCAGGCCCTTCCTCACACTTCTCCAGGGCTGGTGGCCAGCATGAGCCTGGCTGCTTGACTCACAGGGTAGGGAGGCATGGTAGTTTCCTCACAGGACACTAGGGAGTGGAGGCTTGGGGGAGGGGTGTCTACCATACCCAGCAGGATTCTGCTGGAAGATAGAGCCATGGAGTGCTAGAATTAGCCTGTCCCCTCACCTCAGGGGCTGAGCTGGGAGGATCCAGAATGGTCAACACAGCAGCCACTCACTGGCCAGGCTGACCAGGCCAGGAAGGGCAGCACAATCCTGATACCGTGGGCCTCCACAGCAGGACGCTGAGGGAAGAGGGCCAGGGTCCTGCTTTAGGGTCACCTCCAAGTGTCTAGCATGGGTGTGGGCCCTGGTGGTCTGCAAGGCCATCTCCTGGGAGGACACCTGGTATGGAGGACAGAGACAAGTCTGGGCCAAGCTCCCTGTCTCTACTGGGAGCCTGAGTATGTCTGACCTACAGCCCAACACTAAATCGTAAACTTGATTCAAACACTAAGAATCCCCACCCCCACCCCCACTCCCACACACACTAACTTGATTGCTCAGTTCTCAAGGGTAAATCAATGACAACATCTTGTCATAATGTCAAAAGAGTAGACACACCCGCGGGCCTTCCACCTGTCCTGGAGTATCTCTCCTAGGCAACTGTACTTTACCACCCCTCAGGGCAGGATTTCTGAGAAACTCTGTCTCCATTCACAGAAGGAAGCACTGAGTCTGTACTTGGTCATCATTACACAACTGAGGCAGCAGGTACATGGACCGGTCGTACAACTTGCTGAAGGTCATACAGCAATCTGGTGCAGCCTGGAGTCCATGCCCAGTGAGGCAACCCTCCTGAAACCACCAAAAAAAAAAAAAAAAAAAAAAAAAACCCACCAATTTCAATGACCTGAGTTTGATCCCTGGAACCCACACGGTACAAGGAGAGAACTGATTCCTGCCAGTTGTCCTTTGTCCTTCTCCATCTTCAGATGGCATCGTCGGGCTGAGACTCCTCCTAATCCACTATTCATGTGCCAACAGATTGTGTCTACAAGACCTTATTTCCAATCAAGGTGTGGATAGAAGAGGGACCCAGGCTTCCTGTGAGTGTCAAGGCTCTGTGGATGTGAAACTGGGGGTAATTGTTCAGCTGGGCACACTGGCCATTATTCATTGAGCACGTCTGCTGTGGCAAGGATGTGGGAGCACCTAGCAGGTAGAGTGTGAAGCCCAGCCCGGGACCCAGCAAGTGCCATGCTTTATCACTCTCCGCAGCCCTCACGACCAACCTGTAAGGCAGGACAAGGGTCAGTCCCATTTGCCAGCAGAGCAACTGAGGTACAGACGGTCAACTTGCTTGTCCAAGGCCCCACAGCCCACAGGCACCAGCAGCAGCCCTTCCTCCAATCCAGTCTGGTATCACACCCCTCCTCTTCCTGTCTCCTCGGGTTGTATTGAGAGCCATGGTGAGAAGCTTGGGAATGCATCCTTGACTCTTCAAAGTTCCTTGTTATCAACTGAAGCCCTTCTCCTACTCTTGGGATGAGAACACCGAGGCTCAGAAGCCTCAAGTTTCCCACTTGTGGCTACACCCCCACCAGCATTACATCTCCCTCTGGTTGCCCCGGCTTGTCCAGCACAGGTTCTGAGGCCGTGGCTCCCCCAGTCTGTTTTGTATTTACAGCAGTGAATTCTGCCAAGTTCACCAACTCAAAACCACGTTGAGATGCACTGGGCCCCAGGGCAGCGCCTGGGAAAGTTGGCTGGTTTACATTTCCATGCTGTGTTTCTCCAAGGCCCCAGCATCCCAGAGGGGAGATCTCTGAGGCAAGGGTATAGCCTAGAGTCCCTCATCCCCTCTCCTCACCTTGCTCCTTCCTCAGTGTTCACAGCTCAGTGGGTTTAATCCCTGCCATGAGTTCTGGGCATGGCATTGATGTGGCCCACCCAAAGCCACCAGGCTCAGCTCCCATTTCTTACAGGACCTTGGTGACAAACCCAGATGATCAAGGGGCATTATCCGGGAGGCTTCACTCTCCCATCAGGCTCCCAGGCATGGAGATGCCAGTTCTGGAAGCACACATTTCAGAGGACAGGACTATGAGGTAGGGTTACATAGAGAAACACCACCAGGCCAAGCACGGAGGTACAGACTCAGGGCCCCCAGAAAATCAGCAGTTAATAGTAGAGTGCTGTGGGTGGACAAGAGACAACTGAGCAGCAGTGGGGCCGGTGGAGATTGAGGAGACCGCTCAGCTCTGGTGCACGTGACCAGGCTAGAACATGGGTCCAGGACAGCCAGGGCTGCTTTCAAAACTAGGCCCGTTGTTGAAATTGAGCTCTGAATACCTGTTGCTGGAATGGCTAATCTTGATTGCCAGCTGATGGCATCTGAACTCAACCAGGAGACACACCTGTGGTTGTGTCTGTGCGGGCATCACAGAGAGGATTGACTGAGGAGAGAAGAGCCTCTCTCAGAGGACAGCACCTTCTTCTAGCAGGAGGCCCAGGCATAAAGAGGTTGGAGGACCTGCTAAGTGGGGCATCTGTCCCGGCTGCTGTGGTTCTGTCCAGAGCCCAGACCCAGCTTCTTCTGCCTTCCCTGTGGACTTCACACCTGCAGCTCTCTAGGAATCCTCCAAGCCTCCAGCCTCTAAGCTTCTACTCCTTCAGGAATCCTCCAAGCCAGCAAGACTACACAGCCCGTGCTGCATAAGCCAGTTTAGTGAATCCCTTTACGCTATACACTCATCCATTGCTTCTGTTCCTCTGGAGTGCCCTGACCAATATACTCACTAATTCAGAGCTTTTGAAAAACCACGTGACTGGCTATTTCACAGGCACCATGTGGACACTGGATTAGTGACTTGTCTGCTGCTGTGATAAAACATCATGACCAAGGCCACTTAGAGAAGAGTTTATTTGGGACTTATGGTTCCAGAGGGTCCATGATGCAGGAGAAAAGGTAGCAGGCCGAAGGTAGCAGGAGCAGCCGCCGAGAGCTTACATTATGACCCACAAACAGGAAGCAGAGAGAGCCACTCTGAAAGTCTTTTGAAACCTCAAAGCCCACCCCCAGTGGCAAAGTTCCTCCAGCAAGGCAGCACTTTCTAATCATCCATAAACAGCTGGGGACCAAGTATTCAAATGCCTGAGACTGTGCTGTCCCTGTGTCTCAGGAGTGGGTTGACCTCTGTGGCATTCCCACACCCCATACATTCCGTTCTTCTGCTCTTGCATACGCTTTGCTGGTTTCACGTGGTTGGCTCACTGTTATCAATGTTAGCTCAGCTCTCTACTCCTGCTCCTCACCTGCTATCATGTCATTTCTATTGCCTAGGTGACACTCTGACCAGGAGCTGGAGACATGTCCTCGTGGTTAAGAGCACTGGCTGCTGTTGTAGAGGACTTGGGTTCCATTCCTACCACCTACATGGCAGCTCATGACTGCCTGTAACTCCAGTCCCAGAGCATCCAAAAGCCCTCTTCTGACCTCCTGGGCACCAGCCACACAGATGATGTGCATAGCTACATGCAGGCAAACACTCATACCTACAAAACAAAAAACCAAGTGAACACCAGCCAACCAACAAACCAATAAAAACACTGACCAAAAGCAGCTCAGGGGAGGCAGAGGTTACATGGCCTCCAGTTCCAGGCTTCAGCCCTCTGTTGCACACACGACCCGGAGGCAGGAGCTTGCCATCACGTCTGGCCACATCATATCCACAGTCAAGATCAGAGAGAGTAAATGCCCTCAGCTAGCTGTTTCCTGTCTTAAACTGCTCAGGACCTCTGCCTAGGGAATGGTGCCACACCTGATGTGTTGCGTCTTCCCACATCAGTGAACAACCAGAATGCTCCCCCCACAGACATGCCCACAGGCCCAGATGGTCTAGACAGTTCCTGAGCTGAAGCTCTCTTCTCACTTTTTTTTAAGATTGTGGCAAGTCGACAGTCACAAACTAACCATCACACACCCAAGACTCGGGCCCCACTGCCCACTTCCTGATTGACATCCATACTTGGATGTCCAACAACCCTCCCAAATTTAAGAGGTTCTTAACCCAGCCTCCAAGGCTTTATGTCCCCCGAGGCTATTATTTCCAGTGTTTTCTCCATCTTAGTAGCTACTACCTCTGTTCTAGAACATTCTAGCTGGGCACAGCCTAACTCCTCCAACCCCCAGTCACCTGGGCTTATTTGAAGTTGCCAGTTTGGAGGAGGTGATTTGTCCACACAGCAGTAGCTGACTGAGTCTTGTTAGGCAATAACAGCCTTCTTCCACTGCTTTTCCTTTCTCTCTTTCTCGTTTTCTTTTCTTTCTTTCTCTCTTTCTTTCTTTCTTTCTTTCTTTTTTTGCTAATAGTTTTCTCTCTTGAAAGAATATGTTGTTCAAAACAAGGCAAAAGCAAGGCTCCTTTGAGCACATGTAACAAATGAATGACAGTACAAGTTGGCTCAGAAGAATCTAGAAAGCCTCTTTCAAGACCATGTGACATGCACAGTGCTTTGGCTGACACACGTATATTTGTTTTTGACAACCTCTAGGGTTCATTTGAAATGTAACTGGAAACTCTTGACTCTTCATTGTATTGAGGGATAAAATGTTATGGAGTTATTTGGACATTAATATAATCTTCCTATGTAAATAATGACTTAAATGGAGTAGGACATAGTCAAAATAATCTGTAGAATGTAGGTGCTTGAAGTGAGGGGTGCCCTTCTAGGGAGTCACCAGGTGGTGTTCTTGGAGCAGAGCCTGTGTTTCTTTGGTCTTCAGACATTGTTGATGGAGATGGCTTTGAGCACTCTAGCCGCCATCCTTGGGAGGAGGGAAGCAATGCTCTGTATACCCAGCTGTAGGTGCCCCAATCCAGAAGCCCTCAAGGGAACAGTAGGGTTTGCAGCTTGGGGAACCATGCTGCACAGATGCACATACACACATACACACAAAGACAGCACTGCCCCTCCTGACGTTACCACCTGGTGCCAGACAGCAGTATCTGCTCAGAGATTATGTCCATCCAAAAGCCCTCAGGGTCACTTCAAAATGACCAGTGTGGCACAGACACCTCACTCTGTTCTGTCTCTCTCTCGTGTGTGTACATGCATATGTTGGCACATGTGTGTACCGGCATGTGGAGGCGAGAGGTTGATGTTGGGTGTCTTCTGCACTCTCTCTCTCCCTCCACCTCATTTTTTGAGACAGGGTCTCTCACTAAGCACAGAGCTCATGGATTCGGCTAGACTAGTTGACCAATGATCTCCAGATAGCCTCCTGTCAGTATCCACCCCTCCACATACACACCACCAAGCGCTGTGGTTACAGATGTATACTGAAGTGCCTGGCTTTTATCTGCACCCAGATCCCCATGCTTGGGTGGAAATCATTTTACAGGCTGCGGCATCTCCCCACCCTCTTTTTGATCTGCTTAGAAATGCTTTGTATTGGTGTTGGCCACTTTGGGCCTTGATAAGAAGTTGAATATTATAGAGGGTAGGGTCAGTGCACCCAAGATCGAGAGGCATGGGGAGGCAGAAAAGGAAGGGGAGATACTCCATCTCACCATCCTCCCTCATCTTCTCTCCAATCTCCTTCCAGAGCTTTCTACTAACCAAAACCAGCTGGAATCCAGCTGATGGGAGCTTAGGAGCTTTCAGCCTACAGGTATCAGACACTCGGCTGAGCAGAGGAGAGGACCAGTAAGGATGGATCTGGGAGTCAACCATTCCCAGGCCTCCACTGATTTAGCCAACCTACATGGCTTCCATGCAAGGCCACCAAGGCCCTGAGGTGTGGAAGGTCACCTCTTATTTAGAGTCATAACTTGTGGCCACACAGAGGCCTGCAGGGCAATGCATGGCCCATCATCATCTCTGCATCTGAGGCCCCCCAAATGGAACCAAGGACATCACAGGGATTCAAGAATACCGGGAAGGTAAATAAATGAATGAATGGATGAATAGGGGATATTCACCCAGAAATTATTCCAGGTGGGGCCAGGGGACCCAATGGCATCATTCAATCCGGTCCTTCCCCTCCCCACCTCATCCTGTTCATCATGCCACAAGGAACCCAGACAGGGGACACTTATTATTACTGTTACAGTGTGTCTTCTACTCAAGTTGGTGAACAAACTCAGAGCAATCCCAGCCATAAGTCCTGCAAGCCATTTTCATGATAATGCCAAGAGTTTAGAAGGTGTGAAACTGGTTCTGAACTCTGTATCGGTGTGAGCGCTCTTAGAGCACTCCAAGGGTACAGTGGGAATCACATGCCTGTTGCTCTTCTGATGGCTACCTTCCCCTTCTCTACCCTAAGGCCCCGGAAGGGAATCAGAGGAACTTGTGTTAGTGAGTTTTCCGTCCCTGTGATAAAATATTAATACTTGAGGTTGATCTTGGCTTCAGAGGCAGCAGTTGATAGCCAGTTGACTCCATTGCTCTTGAGCCTAAGGCAGGAAATCCTGGTGGGACCATCTGCAGTGGGAGGAGGTAGGAGAGAAGGAGAAGAAGGGGAAGGAAGGAGGAGGGAGTGTGGGAGAAGAAGGAAAGGAAGGGGAAGGGGTGAGGAGAGAAAGGAGGAAAAGGTCAAGATCCTAATATCCCCTCCAAAAACACACCCCATACTCTCCCCAGTGACTTAACTTCCTTCCACTAAGCCCCACTTCCTGAAAGTTTCACAACCAAGCCTTTAAGACAAGGCCTTTGGGGGGCATCTGAGATCCAAACCATAGGTGTCCTCCAGCTGTATGCCAAGTCCCACCATCCTTACCACACCCTCTAGGTTGGACAGACACGTGTTTGCATAGGAGGCAGCAGAGGCATTTTATTAAATGCACACAGCAGCACTCCCATTATACAAAGGAGAAGCCACGAACACTGGAAAGAGCCACTGTCTGAAAACCGTGAAAGGATGCAGCTGCCCGCACAGGCTGGGCAGCCAGAGCCCATGGGGGACACTGAGCCAGGCCTGTTTTTTCTGCCCTAATCTGCTCCCCTTCCTATCCTCACTGTGAGGAACCCCACTTAAGCCAGAAAGCCTATCCTTCGATACCCTGGGCTTTGCCTTTTAAATGGAGATCACAGAACAAAGCTCCTGGTTGGAATTTAAGAAATTGTGGTGGAGGGTGCAGATTGGCTATCTCTGGTCACCAGATACCCACAGGCCAATCAGCAAAGGAGGGAGCAGAGGAGCCATGGGGAAGATGCTTGACTGTGTAAACCACAATTGAGGGGGAGAAGGGGGACCAACCTTTTGGGGAAGAAATGGATGCCATTCCAAGAGATGTGGTAGGCAAAAAGCTTGTAAAAAAAAAAAAAAAAAAACCCAAGACAGGTCACTCTCGTTGGTTTTGTTTTGTTTTGTTTCCCTCTCTTTACCCTTTTGGGAGGCCCACCACCCAGCTCCCAAATAAATCATATGGAAACTTATTCTTATTTGTGAATGTCCAACCTTAGCTTGGCTTATTTCTAGCCAGCTTTTCTTAGTCTAACTTATCCCATCTACATTTTGCCTCTGGGCTTTGATATTTCTCTATTCTATACACTTTTGTTTACTTCTTACTCTGTGGCTAGCTGTGTGCTGGGTGGCTAGCCCCTGATGTCCTCCTCCTTTTCTTGCTCCTTGATCCTTCTTCCCAGATTTCTCCTCCTATTTATTCTCTCTGCCTGACAGCCCCGCCTATCCTTTCTCCTGCCTTGCTATTGGCCATTCAGCTCTTTATTAGACCAATCAGGTGTTTTAGACAGGCAAAGTAACCCAGCTTTACAGAGTTAAACAAAAGCAACGTAAAAGAATACAACACATCTTTGCATCCTTAAATAAATGTTCCACAGCATAAACAAATGTAACACATCTTCAACTAATATTCCGCAATAGGTCACCATGCTTGTACATCTCCTCCTAATGACCCTCTTCTCAGCTCAGCTTCACTCATGTGTGTCTTAATATGGATTGTAGCCTGGATTCCCCTCTGAGGGGTTGGTCTCACATCTTGTGCAGTGAGGCAAATAGTTCATATCTGAGGACCTGGGCCATAATAATTATCTTAACAGCAGCCAATGTATTGGATATTCTCTTTCGCCATCTGAGCTCATAGCAGCTCTGTGAGTGTTTCCGTTTTTCTCATTGAGGAGAGGCAGGTTGAAGGAAGGTCATTGGCCCAAGGCTCCCCTCAGACTCCACCCTCTCCCTTCCACAGGCTCCTGTCACACTTCAAAGTCAGCAATGGTGTCCCAAGATTCCATGAGATGAAACCACACATCCATACCCACTGCTGACCTCCCAGAACCCCCAGCGCCAGGATTCCAATCCCAGAGCTGGCTGACTAGTTCAGTTTGTCCACAATTCTCCCTGATTCCTGTTGGTATCATTTGAACAAGGGATTTATGAGGTCTGAGGAGGCACCAGGACTGAATATTTCTGTGCCAACAGACAAAGGAGTGCCCTCAAGTGAACAGCTCTGATGAGATGATGAGTTTCTCTGGCTCATGGACGTTCGTTGAAAACAAACTACAAACAACAGAAGAGATGGTGAAGGATTGCAATGTCATGCTCAACCTCTTCCAGGTTTCCACAGTGGATTTCGGTCAGGTCATTAGTGGCTTTGTAAGTCTCTGCTCTTTTGAGACAGGGTCTTGCTATTTAGTCTATGTTGACCTCAAACCTATGACCCTCCTGACTCTGCCTCCCCAATGCTGAGATCACAGACTCGTACCACCATGGCTGGCTAAGTTTGGCACAAAGTGAAAAATTTATATACCTGGTTTACATGGGCATACGAGCATTTGGCTTGATGAAGCGCATCCAACAAACACAGTAACTGGTCGCGCTCTCCAATTCTTCTTCTTCTTTTTCTTCTTCTTCTTCTTCTTCTTCTTCTTCTTCTTCTTCTTCTTCTTCTTCTTCTTCTTCTTCTTTTTCTTCTTCTCCTTCTCCTTCCAGCTCCTTTAGGAGGTTTCTCTCCTATGTAGTAATCTCCCTGGACAGGCATGCCTCCTCCTCTGACTCTACTCAGGTCTTCCGGCATAAAGGAAAAGGGACTCTGGGTAGCTTGTATTTCTTTCTTTGTCACTCATCTCTGCTAAGGGGACTGGGATGCTGTCACTATTGTCACCTTTCTCTTCTTGTGTTTGAGGCAAGTTTCCAGTTGGGCCAGGAAATGCAGTTGCATGTGTCCCCTGCCTGTTCCCTTGAACTCGGCTTGAGTCTAAGTGAATCACCATAGACTTTACTCTGAAAGCCTGGGGCCACACCAGTGTCATGTGTAAACACTACCACGGGGACCTGGTTCCACAAGGATCTGTCCATGAAGCATGCAAACGGAAGCCTGGGAGGACACCTCAATCAGGCTCCGTGTCAGGCAGGGCTGCCTTGGGTTACTCATCACACTCTGACCCCCAAGACTTCCACTGCCTCATTCCTGCCAGTCAGGTCCAAACAGTGGGCAGAGCAAGCCTGATCTTTACTAGACCCATGGAAGAATACCCCAGACACCTCTCCTCTCTCTTGACAACACCTAGTCCCAGCACCACCTCCACTTATAAGCTGTCTTTGATCTCAGGCTAGACCATCCAAGCTGGACTTCTTTTCCTGCTGTGGGATGTTCTCTATGCTGTGAATGTATTGCTATGATTGATTGATAAATAAAATGCTGATTGGCCAGTAGCCAGGCAGGAAGTATAGGCAGGACAAGGAGAGAGGAGAATTGGGGGAACAGGAAGGCAGAGTCAGGGAGAGATGTGGCCAGCCACCGTGAGGAGAAGCATGATGTAAGACACCGGTAAGCCATGAGCCACGTGGCAAGGTATAGATTTATGGAAATGGGTTAATTTAAGATATAAGAACAGATAGCAAGAAGCCTGCCACGGCCATACAGTTTATAAGTAATATAAGTCTCTGTGTGTTTACTTGGGGGTGCTAGTGGGAGAGATTTGTCCCGACTGACAGCAGGCCAGGGCACAGGAAAACTCCAGCTACATTCTCCTCTTCCTGTCTTCTCCCAGAAGGCAACTCTGTGCTAGCTCTTCAGTCTCACCAGAGGTTCAAATACCACCCTCCCACTTACCCTTGAGGAAAAAGTTCACCCAGAACACAACATCCTTCACCTCTAAATGAGACCAGTGCCAGCGCTGCTAATGAAGGCGCAGATGAAAAGACCATTCATATCCTATCCACCCAGCCCATGACTCCCTGCAAGGACTGGCTGTCACCTACACCCCAACTCTGGAATCTAGGCTCCTTGAAGCTCTATCACATCTGGGCTCAGCCTGGGCTCCCTCCCTGTGCCTTGTCACTGTGAATGAAGCTTCAGCAGGAGGCAGGAGAATGTCCCATCACTGAAGTCACTTGGCCAGGAAACTGCAAGGACCAACATATCCCAGCTCCTGCGACGTCAGCTCCCCTGCTGCCATCCTGGGGTGAACTGCTTTCTTCTTTGATGCTCTGTGTTCCCCTCCCCTGCCTCCAGCCATCTTGACCTTGCTCCCCTGGGCTGCATCTCCAGTTCCCTGCTCACCTGGCCCCTTAAAACAGGCACCAGCGTACTTTGAAAATCTTAAGGGGGGAAGAAAAGGCCATGAGTGCCAGAACTTCCCATGAAGCCCAGACACCACACAATCATCTGGGGATCCTCTACGTAATTCCAGGCCCTGCCAAGTCTCTGGTTTAAAGGGGGAAAGTGCTCTGTAAATATACAACACATCAGGCCTTTGGGAGTTCCAGGCTAGGATGCAAATCACTTGCAGCCAAGTGAAGAGCCCTGCGTTGGCACCCCTGCTCAGCAGCTTCTGGGCTTGAGGAAGCTGCGGGCTGCTGCAAGTGCATCTTCCAATCTGTGAAAAGGGTCCCAATTTATGGAGTTCTGCAGGGGCAGAGTGATAGGACAGGTGAAATCCAGTTCTGCAGGGGCTGGAAATGCACTAAGACAGAGAGGGAGAGAGGGGGAGGGAGGGAGAAGAAAAGAAGAAGACAAGGAGAAAGAGCATAAGGAGGGGAGGAATTTAAAAAGGAAGGAAGGCAGGAAAAGGGGAAAGGAAAGGACAGAAAAGAAAAAAACTGAGACCTTTGTAAGTACTCGCAGAACCAATCAGTAAATGCTACAGCAGGAACAGGGATGCTACAGACAGGTCCACCGGACTAGGTAAAGCCAGTGTTTGAGAATCTAAGCAGCTCTTGAAGGTGGGATGGATAAATTAAATAAATGGTTTCTCTAATACGGGGCCATCTGGCGATTTGATAAAAGTATTGGGTTTCTAAGGCGATCGGCGAGTGCTCCCTGGGCGCCACCGTTTATGGCTTAAATACGACTCGCATGTGGAACCGGCATTACAAATGAAAAACAGCAGCCCCCGAGCTTGTTCCCTAATGGGGGCCTTTCATCACCCAGTTACCCTTAAGCGGCTCCTTCCTATTGTAATTGGCCCTAAATGAAAAGCATTAGTCCCGTCAATAAAAACTAATGGTTCTACTTACTAAAGAAGGGGGTGGGGACGAGAAGAGAGGACTCTTTAAAAGAGCAGGAAGGGACTGGCGTCGCCTCCCTTCCGGAACTCCAGGGTTTGATATTGGGGTGCAAAGAACCACGCTGGGAGAGAACCCTTGCCAGGAGTCAACAGGCCGGATCTGCCTTCTGGCTCTGCTGGCTTTCTCTTTGCCACTCTCTCCCGGGGGGGCTCTTCAGTTAGTGGCAAAGTGGACAGGGAGGTACTCACCGTGGGGCTGGCCTCAAGGATCAAAAGGAAGCAGAAGGGATTTGAGGATGCGAAGGCTGGGCCCCCGGGCCAGTCCTGGCCATGGAGATGTCCCTGGGTGTTTTTTACAAAGCATCTTCACTGTGGTATGCAGGGCAGCCAGTGTCTCTGCATGGTCTGCTGTTTGAGATTAAACTGGGAAGGCATTCTCCACCTCTGGGGGACTCGGCAACTTACTTGTTGACTGGGGACTTTCCCAAAAGGGTCTCACTCATCCTTGTCTTGGACTCTCCCTGGGGTGGAGAGTCCCAGTGCACACAACAGGAAGGCTGTGTCCTCCCTCCAGGGATCACTGCTCTGACAGCCCAGAGGTGGCATGGTCCAGAATTGACAGACTTCTTTTTTGTGGTTGTGGCTGGTCTTGTTTATTTTGTGACAGGGTCTCATGGATCCCAGGCTCTAACTCAATATATTGCTAAGGATGACCCTGAACTTCTGATTCCCTTGTATCCACCTTCCCAGTGCTTGGATTGCAGGCATGTAATCCATGCCCAATTTAGGCAGTGGTGGGAATTGAACCCAGGCCTTTGTTGCATTCCCAGCACAGAGTTGACAGAAATCTCATATGAGGCTTCTGAGGTATGACAGCATCCTGTGGGTAGGTAGAGAGGTGGCCTTGGGTACAAGTGACACGCTGAACACCTTCCAGCAATGATCATGGGGATGGTAGGATGTCCCTATTTCACAGGTGAGAACATTGAAACCCATTCTGGGGGGTTGGATTGGGTAGATACATGAGGACAAAGGCAGGGGTACATGCATGAGAGGCTCCATCCTTCAAAGTCGCTCCCTGGAGACAGTGGGGGACAGGAAGAAGCCCCAGCTAGATAGTAGTGCAGACATTCTGGGTGTCACACTTCCAGCTCTCACATGTGAGAGCATGCTGCCCCACTGCCCAGCACCAGCACCTCATGATGAGAGAAGGCGGAGGAGCATCAGGGGCCCAAGGGGAGATGAGCAGCATTTAAAAACTATATTTCAACAATTTCATACCTATGCGCAGTGTATACTAAACATATCTCCTCCCAGCTCCTCTCTCATGCCCTTCCCATTCCCCCAGCACATCCCGCTTCCACTTTCATGCCCTTATCTTATCCTTCAGAACACACTCTGCAGAACTACACAGGTCAGATGTTTGTGTTTCCCAGAGCAGTGGGGTGGTGCAGCGGGCAGCAGCACTCACCACCAAGCCTGGATCCTCTAGACCCACAGAGTGGAAGGAGAGGACTAACTCTTGCAAGTTGTTCTCTGGTGGAGGTATGTATGTCCTGGGGCCCACACTCATGAGTGCATGCGCATACACACACACACACACACCCACTCACCCACATGCGCGTGCGCGCACACACATTTAATAAAAAGAGATGCTGTACTCATTATATATGCATGCTACAGATCAATTTTAAAGGTTTTAGACTTCATTTTTTTTTTTAAATGTCCTCTAGATTGTCACGCCAACATCTGTCAATTTCCGTCTTTGGCTTCATTCTCTTTTTTACTTGTATTCTCCCTCCCTGACTTTGTTCCCTGTTTTTTTTATCCTGTGTTTCATTCAGTCATCCAGTCCCTAGACTGTGTCTGCAAGTCTCACAATGAGAGGAGCTAAGAATTTAGGAAGAAAACAAACAGACAGCCTTGCAAAGGCGGCTGCTTTTTTAACCTAATGAAAGCAAGTCTGTCTTTATTGTCTTGCCGTCACTGCTCGGAGGACTAAATCAAGACTTCTCTCTGTCTGCCAGTTTGCAAACAGACCAATTTCTACCAATTGGCCTTAACATATACAAATCAGTCTGGTAAATAAAAACAAAAGTTTTCCAGCCCACACAGCCTGGCTTTCTCATCTCCAGACCTCTGCCCCAGGGTGCTCTCCTGTCAGCAAAACAACAAAGCTATGCTCATGCAGCCTAAATTGTCTTTTCTCACTGATTACACCTCAGACCCTGGCTGCCAAAACCAGGTCTCTGCTTCACTCTGCCGGGGCCCAGAGTAACCAGCTCAGAAGTACCACACAGAGATGCAACACACTCTACTTTATCCTAGTCCGAGAGTGCTGGAGCTAAAACAGACCAATAGATGGATGAGCCCACCCCTGGGAAGCTGAGGAAGGAGCCGGGTCCTGGCACTGAGCGTTCCACTGTAGTCCAGCAACAGGCGCCATTTTTAGCATGTCTGGATACAAGGCATCGCTGAGGATGCCAGTGACCTTGTCTTTACACAGCCTCTGTTAGTCTCAGGCTGCTGCCCACTCTGCTTAAGTGGCACACGGCACATGGCATCTGGATTTTAGATGACACCAAAGATTGGCATTAAGGCTTGATCTTGGGCATGACACTGTTGGGAGGTGGGGCCTTTAAGGCCTTTAAGAGGTAGGGGCCTAGTGGGAGGCTTTCAGGTCACTGGGGTGTGCTGAGACAGCAGGACCCTGTCTCTCTTTAATGATATGCTGCTGCCTTGCCACAGGCCAAAACAGCAGAACCAGCCATCTCCACATTGAGACCTCCGTAAAGGGAGCCACCATAAAATATATATATAAACCTGTTTTCTTTATAAGCCGAATATCTTGGTGATGGAAGACTAACTGATATATAGTGGTTTATGGACTCAATGGTCTTCACATCTCAATCCCTCTAGATGGTACACTTACTGGAATGGAGACTGGGATGGACAATGTTTGTTGAGTGAGTAAATACAGACACGATAATGCCATTGCAATCGTTGAATGTAGGGCAGGAGGGAAAGGAGATCCTAAATATCAGTGTGTTAATGACTTGATCATTGATTCTGGAATGTGGCACTGTGACAGGGAGTACAGAGGTTCCCTAACTTTGTATTCTGGCTGAGGCCATTTCAGTTTTAACTAGAATTTGATCTCCTTGGTGGAGAATCCCATGGAAAATTACCCAACTCTATTCTAAGATGCCCCAACTAATTTATCTTAGCTTCTGTTAAAATGCCTGCTTGTGCAATACTCCCACCACCTGCTAACCACTCATCTTTGCTTCTGTTAAATTGCTTGCTTGCCTAAAATCTCCCCCTGCAGCTGTCAAGCCAAATACCAGGATGTGGCTTTTGTCTTAAAAGACCCCTGCTCTAAATGCTTGAGGCTACACTTACTTCCTAAGTACCCAGCCAGCTGGCAAAAAGACTTTCACTCGGTTATAAGCTGTATCTGAGCTGTCATCTCCGGTGGGCTCTCCATAACAGTACCATTTCCCCAGGTGAACCCAAAGGAAATAGTTTAAGTGTGAATATGGTGGGTCTCACTCCGATGCCCAGAGGTGCTGTTCCCTAACTAAAAGCTCCTTAGTGGAACAATGGGGCCCTGTTCCCAAGGGCATCCCAGCCTGACTGATAGAGTCCTTAGGCAACTCAGATACAAGCAATACACCTTCCATTGGTCTCCTGAGGGTGTGGAAACAGAAGCTCAAATCCATGGATAGCACCTCAGCCTGAATGAGCCACCACAGCCACAGGGCTGAGTAGGACAGAGAGTGGATGCCCACCCAGGCCAATGCAGAGTCTTATTCCCCTCGGCAGGTCTGGGATGTGCTGTGTAGACTGAAGGGGACACCTTCCAGAACCAGGGAACTGGGCAGGCTGGGAATCTGCCATGAGACCCTTCAGACTGTCACAGAGCAGTGTACTTGACCCTGTGGATAAACAGAGGAGCAGCCACACATCTCCAGAAAGGGCTGTACAAATCCAGTCCTCACAACACTCTCCTCATGCGAAGATGGCACCTCCTCCTGTGTTAACAAAGAAGCCCTCTTCTTCCTTAGGAAGCTATGGGGACTATTCTATTGTTACCCCTACATCATCCCTATTTGATAGTGAGAGTTCCAGAGGTTAAAAATCAGCTGTTCAGAAGCTGGCTGCTGGAGAATGGCCAGCTTGGGATTTGAACCCAGGACACTGACTGCATACCAGGCTTGGTCCTTACACCACCACTGCTGGGTCAAGTGGGGTCAGCCAGATATGCAAAACTGCCCCTAAAAGAGGGAGCAGAGCCCAGTGGCAATACCCCCTTCCTCCATGTCCACACAGAACTTGATCAGGTGCACAGCTCTGGCCACAACAGGCTGCCATCCTTCAGGAACCCATGGACTTAGCCTGTCTCCAGAAGAGAGAGAATGTGTATGAATATATGGCAGCAGATTTAAGGCTGCTCTCTGAGGAGCCTGAGGCTAAGGCAGGAGGATGGTTCAGACCAGGGATACAGAGTGGGACTTTATGTCACAAAGCACCAACAAAAGCCTAGAGAGAGATGGCTTAGTGTGAAGAGCACTGGTTGTTCTTGGATAGGACCCTGGTTCGATTCCCAGCACCCTACATGGTGGCTCACCACTGTCTGTAACTTTCTAGGTGATCCAGTGCCCTCTTTTGGCCTCTGCAGACACAAGACGTACACATGGTATCCACACATACATGCAGATAAAGAAAGCACTCATATAATAAAAATATTTTTAAAAACAAAATGAAAACCAACACAACAAAATGCTTTGTGATGCCGTAAGATCCACATATTCTAACTAAGAAAATAACAACTTGGCAAGTGGTTCTGCTGTCTGCGGGGGATGTGCTTTTCCCTTCGAGAAGACTGTCAGCCTCCAGCCCCACAGCCTGGCAGCAGCAAGACACTACAGCCCCATTGTAGAAAAGAGACTGAAGTCCAAGAGCTGAAAGGCTTCATTTGCTTTCTGTTGCTGTGACCTAAAGCAGCTTAGGGGAGGAAAGAGTTTATTTCATCTTACACTTCTAGGTCACAGTCCATCACTAAGGGGACCCAGGGCAAGAACGCAAGCAGAAACTCAAGCCAAAGCCATAGAGGAGAGCTGCTTACTGACTTGCTCACTGGCTCAGTTAACTCTCTAATACAGCCCAGGCCCATCTGTATAAGGATGATGGCACCCATAGTGAGCTGGGTTCTCCCATGTCAATCATTAATCAAGTCCCTCTCTCATAGACACGGCCACAGGGTGATCGGTAGAAGTAACTCCTCAGTTGAGAGTCCTTCTTCTCAGGTGACTCTCGGTTGTATCTAATTGACAATAAACACTAACTAGGATTGTAGCTGGAGAGTTTTCTCTCCAGGTTCCACCAAGCCCTGGCAGTCCAACAGCCCACTTATAAAATAAATACACAGACACTTATATTATTTAAACTGTTTGGCCTAATGGCTCAGGCTTCTAGCTATCTAGTTCTTACATCTTAAATTAATCCATTTCTATAAATCTATACCTTGCCACGTGGCTCGTGGCTTACCGGCATCTTCACATGCTGCTTGTCATGGCGGCGGCTGGCAGCATCCCCTGACTCAGCCTTCCTGTTCTCTCAATTCTCCTCTCTGTTAGTCCCGCCTATACTTCCTGCCTGGCTACTGGCCAATCAGTGTTTTATTTACTGACCAATCAGAGCAACACATTTGACATACAGACCATCCCACAGCATAGGATACCTCATACTGTGAGGCTTTCAACTCAAGAGTATCCATCTCAAAAAACTCCTGTTTGCAAGTCTTGTCTCATGACAAGAAGATTTTGTTCTGGGTAGAGGAGGAGTGTTTAAAGAAAAAAATTATGATAGGGATTGTTTGGGTATAAGGAATGTACCCCAAATTGCTATTTCCTTTCCAGAGCAGGCTCCTGGGTATTCTGAGATGAGGCGTTCTGTAGGGTCCACTTGGAGGGCTCTGGCACCCGAGGTCCAGCCAGCAAAGCCTGCTCCTCAGAGAGCAGCCTGAAGACTGTCTCCACATTACTGCAAAGCAAGAGGACCCTTTCCCACCAAAATTGCAGATTGCTGGGGAACTGAGCCATGAAAAATGATCAGAGCCCTGCTCCTCTGCTGGCCCCAGAGAAGGGGAAAAATCCTGAGAGCGAATTGTTGTGGTGGAAAAAATGCTGTCTGCATGCCAAGGAGGTCTTGGGCGTGGGGGGGGGGGGGGGGGGGGAATGGGGGGACATTCTGCAAAACTCATCAGTTTCCAGGCGGCTTCGGTGCGGTGTCATCTCCCCTTCCAGAGGCCGATGTTTGTGGGATTTATGACCATGGACGTGCCACCGTGTCTTGGTTTCCCCGTGTGAAACAGGAACTTTGAGAGCCACTCCTAGGGTGGTCTGAAGAGCCGCAGGCAGCACGTGGCTGTCTCGTGACAAATGCTGCTTTCCTGCCTTAGAAAATGGACACCACCACCCCCCCCCCACGGGGTCCCCTGGATTCTGAAAGGAGGGGCAAGTGTTTCCGAATGTGAAATGGGAGCTTGCCTTGAGATCTAGGACCAAACTCTACCCTCACTGAACTCCAAATTTAAACTACTACCTCTGGGGAAAGCCAGATGGCCTCTTGCATCCGCCTATCTCACCAGCCTAAGGTACTGGCCCAGTCTAGATGTTGCCCCTGCCTCTGAGGTCCGCTTCAAGTATCCGATGCTCTCACTGGCCACAGACACCACTGTGGAAGCATGTTCAATGCAGTCTGGGCCCCTGGGGTGCACCTGGCCCTAAGGGGAGCCATGCAGCTGTATGCTAGGCTACCTCCCAACATAACACGCTTAGTCCCTGATTCCCCAAACAAACTCCCTGTGCAAGGGTGCCTGGCTCCAGATGAATCCTCAGTGTGGTCTCAACCTCTGGCTATGCCATTCTCTTCGCAGTGAGCTTTCCATGAGGGTGAATTCTCAGTCGGCTCCACTATGCAGTGGTACCCAGGCATTCAGTCAACATCACACGGGATGTTCTTGGATGATACTGACAGCGGGACTAGTAGATTTGAGTAAAGCACATCACCCTCCACGGTGTGCCTGTCCCCTCATCCACTCAGATGAGGGCAGAAGAAAGATGAAGGCAGAAGGCGCAGACATGCATACACAGAGACAGACAGACAGACAGACACATATACACATATACATGCATGCTCATGCAGACATATACACAAACAGATATTATAGGTATATGTGGACAGATACATAGATAGATAGGGAGATAGATAGGGAGATAGATAGATAGATAGATAGATAGATAGATAGATAGATAGATACATACATACATACATACATACATACATACATACATACATACATACACTGTTATGTTACAGACTTTCCTGGGGAAATGCAACATACACATCTACTTACCCCAGATAGGAAATTCACGATAGACCAAAGTAACAATTAACTGGAGTCCAATTTGGTGAACTAATGAGTTACTAAGAGGCATATGGGTGAGGGGTTTCCTGGAGGGAGCAGGGCTGCCTCCAGAGCAGCTGCATTGGTGAAAAGCCCCCCTACACACACACACACACACACACACACACACACACACAGAGCTGCATCCCTGAAGATCTCTGCAAAACTTGCTGACGGCTCAGTAAGAAATCTCCCTGCAGCTCAGCTGGTAGGAGTCTCCTCCCCAGCAGCAACTTAGCACTTTTATGAAGCTAGAGGAAAGGACTTGGAATCCGGAAGATAATAGCTATCCCCAGTGTGTGATGTTTTGTACCTCCTGGGTCTCAAGACCTCGTTCTTGGGGGTCATGCTTAAACTAGGAGCAAACTACTATGTAACACAGACAGACAGACACACAAGAGATAGACACACACACATACGTAAAAATACAAACATGGGCTGGGCGTTGGTGGCGCACGCCTTTAATCCCAGCACTCGGGAGGCAGAGGCAGGCGGATCTCTGTGAGTTCAAGGCCAGCCTGGGCTACCAAGTGAGCTCCAGGAAAGGCGCAAAGCTACACAGAGAAACCCTGTCTCGAAAAACAAAAAAACAAAAAACAAAAAAAACCAAACATGGATAGACACACACACACACACACACACACACACACACACACCAGCAAGAAAGAATCCCACGAGCAAACATGGTAGCCTCCAGCCTGTAGCCCATCTTGCAGATCTTGACCTTGCCAAGCCGCACCCTACCTGCTTCTGTCTATCTCCGTCTTTTTCTCTCATGTGTGTGACTCCCTCTGCTCTGCTTCTCTGGAGCATCTGGCTAGCACACCCCTCCTTACGACTGAGCTAAGCTTGGCCATCCGTCCTGCCTCTTCTCCCTGACCCTTGGGCCTTGGTGCCTCTGCCATCTGCCATCTTGTTCTGGTGCCCCAGGCCTTTCTGGTAGGGAGATCTTGGGGGAGGTGCTAGATTTGGGTCTCTGTATGTACAGTCTCGCCCTCTCAACTGGGTGAAGACAGTAGACTTTTGTTTTTAATACAAAGTCTCATGCCCAGGCTGGCTTTGAACTCCTCCTCATCCTGCTTCCTATCATTACAAGTGTGTCCATCCATGCCTGGATATAGGCATGTACAATTATGCAGTGCTGAGGATGGAACCCAGGGCCCTGTACATGCTAGGCAAACACTCTACCAACTGAGTCACATCCCAATCTAAAGATGGAGTCCCTTCACCTGAGACTTGTGAACTAAAAGAGACACCTCCAAGGCTGGCTGCTGCACAGAGAAGGGGAGAGGGGTCTTCTCAGAATAAATTGGTCCATCTTCTAGGGCTGAGAGCCCCAGGCAGCTTGACGACCTGCAGTGACCCACCCAGGATGCTGATGACTACTGATGTCCCACAGACTGGTTCCTGTTGGGATCCTCTGACCCTCTGGGGAGGTGGGGGTCTGCACAGCACATGAGGACCAAGGAGTCACTTCTCCTGTCACCCAGCCAATCAGTGGCAAAGCTAATATGCCCACCCGCCATCTATAATACTGCCTTGGTAAAAGTGTGATTTCTTAATAGAAAAGTAAAATTGAACTTGTGCCCTTTCCTTTAGCTAGTTTGAGTTGTCTTGGAGCCAGACGGCCATCCAAATTCTAAAACCATTTTTGGATTGATTGGGAACATAACAGCTTTTAGGGAGTGTGTTCTGCCATGCCAAGCTATTAACTCCCAGCTGAAGGAGACTGCGATGCCGGAATGAAAGCTTGATAATATCTATTATTTATCATATTGTCCCCCATCATCCCTTTATGAAATATGGATGGAGGCCCAGAAATCTTAATTGCTGTGCTCCTTCCAGATGGGAAAAAATAATAATTTTCTCTGTCTGCCTTTCTAATATTCGAATAAAGTTTATGGGGAACTCGGAGTTTATTCCATTCTGGTTGTTATGGGAAAACAAAAACTTTGGACTGCTGCCCGAATCTCTGGAAGCAGTCTACCATGAAGTACGCAGACAGCGCAGGATGCTGTTCACTGCTCTGAGTCCTAGGAAGCACCACATTCTTCAGGTCTGCTAAGACAGCTCTAGGGGCCTCCAAGCCCGCTAGTCAATCAGCTGCTAGCCTCATGGATGCCCCTCGGGGGTTCAGCCAGGGGCAAAAGGCTGTTCTGGGAGCTAGAGGCTCAGATGTAGCCCAGCCTTGGTAACACCTTCCTGGTTGGAGTGTTTACAAGGCCCAGATGCAGCTCCTGGCTCAAAGGCCATTGGCTCCCAAATCTTGGACAATTCATTTACTATCTTGGCATATCCTTATCTGCGTTTTCCACATTGGTAAGGTAGGGCCGATAATGCTGGGCCAAAGTCTACCATAAAAAATATGAAACAGGCTTTAAAAAGAGTCCAAAGCTGTGAGGTGAAGCGCTTCACCCAGAGTCATACCGGGAATCCAGGCTGGCCAGCCCCTCCCCCAGGCTTGGCCACTACAAGGTCACCATGCCAAACTGCCTTCCCATACCCACTCCCACTGCAGGCTGCTGCAGGAGCATGGCTGGCACCAGCCGAGGTCTCCAGGTCCCAGAGGAGGCTCATATGATGAGCCAGAGAAGGAGAGAGCACAAGTAAGTGGGGTCAGTCCAGCCTCCTCTCTGGCTATGGCTGTTCCCTGGTCTGTACCTGGCATGCCTTGTGAAACCACAAAGACCCCTTCTCCAGAGCTCAGGCCATTGTTTCTGAGAAGGACAGGATGAGTTAACACTGGCCAAGCTTCTCAGATCCACTTTCCTGATTACTGTGGGTCCCTCCCAGTGTGCAGCATCACTCATCTGATAGACTCCAAGGGAAAGGGGACAGGTAGGAAAGGAAAGAAGTGCTGGGCTTGGAGAGACCTCTGTTGATGATAAAGTGTTTGCCTTCAAAGCATGAGGATCCAAGTTCAATCTCCCAAATCCATGTAAAACAAGCCGGGCCTGGTGACATCACACTTGCAGTCCCTGGGACTTGATGGCCAGTCTAGCCTACTAGCCAATGAAAGACCCTGTCTCAGAAAATGTCTGGACAGTATCTGCGGAACAGCCCCTGAAGTTGGCCTCTTACTTCCACACACAGGCATACATGGGCACACACGTCCATACACGTGCACACAGAAGTGGGAGTCAGAGTGGGTCTGGACAGTTGTGTGCAGGAGAGCATGGCCCTGACCTTTCCAATCCAACCCTAGAAAATGTGCGCGCACACACACATACACACACACACACACACACATACACACACACCTCAGCAGGGCTTCCCTGAGCTTGGTGGACAGTCCTTGTGTAAGGAGAGGAGAGGCATCACTAAACCTTGGACATGAAACACCAGTGAAATGTATTCTTAAACATGTATTTTTATTTTGAAGTGGATGCTTACAGGCTATCTGAGAAACTTGTTAGCTATCCATGCCACCCCAATTCCTTTTTGTTTGTTTGTGTTTTTGTTTTTTTTGTTTTGTTATTTTTAGACAGGGTTTCTCTGTGATTCCCTGGCTGTCCTGGGACTTGCTCTGTAGACTAGGCTGGTCTTGAACTCAGAGATTAGTCTGCCTCTGCCTCCTGAGTGCTGAGATTAAAGGCGTGCTCTGCTGCCACCACCACCTGCCCCCCCTTTTTTTTTATTTGCCTCAATTCATTTTGATCAGGAGTGACAAGCTTATACTATCAGTCGGCTTCCAATGATTTCTTTATGGACTTAATGAACGTCTTACTGGCTTCAGCGCCAAGATGCGGTTAAGCAACTCAGGGCAACACTTAAAGCAATATGGTGGGAACAGGAAAGGATCGCTTGCCAGAGATCAAGG
Source organism: Peromyscus nudipes (assembly GCA_902168325.1). Taxonomy (NCBI): domain Eukaryota; kingdom Metazoa; phylum Chordata; class Mammalia; order Rodentia; family Cricetidae; genus Peromyscus; species Peromyscus nudipes. The sequence continues at coordinate 30,080 of CABHPH010162713.1, forward strand.
ATGGGGAAGGAGTGGGTGGAGGAGGGGATACAGAAGGAGGGAGATGAAGAGGGGAGATAGAGGAAGGAGAAGGTGGAGGAGAAAGGGCAGGGGCAGAGATAGGAGGGGGTGGAGGAGAGGAAGGAGGGGTGGGAAAGGAGGGTGGAGGAGGGTGGAGGGGTGGGAAGGAGGGTGGAGGAGGGAAGGAGGAGTAAGAAGGAGGGTGGAGGAGGGATGGGGAAGAAGGAGGGTGACAGAGATGCTCAGGAGTGGACCCTTCCGGGGAGATCACAAGGAGGACCCAGGTCCCAAACCTACGGACCGTTCAGAAAGAAATATTGTATTCTACAGAGCAGTCTTGAGGTTGTGATGACCAGTGCGGCTCTCCCCCAGGTACAAGTGTGAGCAGTGACACACTGACGGTACTAAGAGAAAGCGCGGAGGCCGTGGGAACTCCGCACACTTTCTCTTCAGCTTTTCTAACTGAAGAGTGTTCTAGAACAGAGAACCTGGGGATACATTTTCAAGTCTTGTCTGCAAGCGGAGCTTCACGTCACTTCCGGGCATCTCAAGCCCCCTGGAAATGCTTTAGAGACCCAGCTATGTGACTCTGGCCTGCTCTCCTCCGAGGCTTGGCAAAGCAGCCCGCCTGGATGCTTGTAAAAACCCATAGACCAGCTCCACTCCGACACCAGGAACGTCCACGTCCACGGCTTAGACTGCTTCCCATCCCACAGCGAATTTGATCCTCTGCCTTCTCATCCCCCGCTGGGAGCTGCCAAAGGGGGTGGGCTCTCCTCCCCTCGGTGCTCTTAGGGAGGAGGGGAGAGGACACTAAAAGCTTAATGGATTTCATTCCATGCTCCAGAGCCCAGTATTTCCAAATCCATTATTCAGCTCTTCTTCCAAACATGTCCTCTGAGACATAGCAGAAGCGCCCGCGGGGCAGAGGCCTGGAACATACTCTGCTGTCCTTCCAACAGCCTCCTACAAGTTCACAGGCAAGTTCACAGCCAGCACCTCTGCCAGGGCACAGGCAACAGGCAACACTTCCAGAACTTGTGTTACACTCTGTCCATTTCCTCTCTGGAAACCCCCTGAACACTGGGCATATTCGTCTCTAGACCTACCCCCATCCTTAGATACCCGGCACAGGTTTGCACAGGTTTAGAAGAGCCCTTGGTTGCTAGAGACATCCACAGGTTGCATCACCCATAGATCAAACTATCTCAAGATATGAAGACCACGAGTACCCCATTTTGCAGATGGGGAAACTGAGGTCAGAGATGCTAAGTAGCTCTACATTTTCAAAGCAAACCGGGAGGACTTGCCAAAGGTTCACTTCAAGCTTCGTACCAACCATGGCCCGTAAGAGAGATGCTCATCAATGGTTGGGTCTTCTGAGGGCCAAAGCATGGAAGTCCATCCAAAGGACAGGGAAAGAGCTTTTGGGGCAAGATGGAGCAGACAAGACAGAGAGAGGAGAACTCAACCAAGACCCTGCTTCAGACAAGGTAGAAGGGGGAGGCCAACACCCACGCTTGTCCTCCCATCTCCACAGACTCAAATACCTGCCCTTACACAAATGAACATGCATTCCAGCCCACCTCCCCACCACAGGACTTAATAAGTAAAATGATGTGTGTGCCAGCAACGAGGCAGAGGTCTGTCCTACAATGCCAGACAGATCCAGTAGACAGCGGAAGAAGCCCCACACTGTTCGTGTGGTTCCTCCTCCTGGACTGTCAGGTGACTGTGACCAGAGGTCACAGGTTGAAGGTGCTCCGCCCCTCAGTTGAATGTTCTCCTGGCTCCATTTTGAAATCCTAGATACTGTCAGAACTTGGTAGTCTGGGTTTTCTAACACACCTTGTTGTGTGCCCGCTCACAGAGCCACAGGTAGTGAGTGGGACCTGGGATTGGGAAGGAAGTTCCTGGGCTGCAGTTTCACGGCCTGAGATCCTCTCAGAACGTGCATCTCTCCTCTCCCATCGTGCATGAATCGGCTTCCATCATGGTGACAAAATACATGTCATCAACTTATTAAAGGAAACGATTGTTTGGGCTCAGAGCTCTCAGTCCCTACTGATGAGATGAGCCCTAGTGCATTGGAGCCTGTGGCCAGCCTGACTGCTATGGTGGGAGCCTGTGACATAGGAAGCTGCCCCATCCCAGCCCACCCCCGCCCATGGTTAGGAAATGTGCCTGGTTCCGGAGCCCCTGGAAGTAGATGGTGAGACAGAGTTAAGGGCACATGAGGGAGAGGCATGGGAGACTGGCCTCCCCTGTGGTTGCCTGAGCTTGGTTGGGCAGGAACTGGTAAATCAGGGTAAGCTCCAAGAGGATCCATCCTCCCCTCTTACCTCTCACAGCACCCCAGGATTGTCTGAAAGTGGACAGGTCCGTTCTGAGGGCACCTTAAAAGGCTCAGGCAGACCCTCCTAGCCACTGAGGCAATGAGAGTGCCAGGCTTCAGCCCTGCAGGGAGAACCCCCGCCCCTGTACTGTGTCTGTGAATGATGCTAACTTGCCAGCCCACTTCTGTAATAGATGCACAGGGGGCTGAGGATCTCCACAGAGCACACCTTTTGCCACATCCCACCCGGCCTGTTTCTTTGCATTGTTGTTGGACTTTCTAAGTCTTGTTAAAATTGTTTCTAACATTTCAAGGCTTAATTATTGCAATCTGCAGACTTTCTGGTTCTGTTGCTTTCCGAGCTTCTGTGTCTATTCCCCTAGTTCAGTCTTCCAACTATGCTGAGGATAAATTTTGTTGGCTAACCAGAAAATTAAATGAGCCAAAAATGCCTCTCCCCGAGCATTCTGGGAAATAACAGCTTGGGTGCTCCACGAAAGAGCGGGAACTGTGGACTTTGTGGGTCACTCCAGCCAAACTCAGCAGTCTTTGCCTCCCCACCGTGTGACCATGGAAAAACCCTCCAGTAATTGAAAGCCCTAAATGGTTCCATCGACAAAATGTGGAAGCAGACCTGCGTGCCCAGAGCAGCAACATGAATATATAATTCCTCAGGGATCGGTTCCGTTGAAAGAGTAGGATTTTCTAATAATGATTGCTGATAGAGATGGGATGCTTTCTGTGTGCCACATGTTGCCACTCGCCATCACACACATACACACGTGTGCACATATACACATACACGGGCATAAACGCTTATACATGTTCACATGTGTGCTTGCACACATATACATGTACAAACACATACACATGCGATTCTTCCAACATCACAATGGGGAAAATACTTAATTTACATTACATTTAGTACATTACATGTAATTACGTACTTAATTTACATTAGCCCCATTTTACAGACCAGGAACCTAAGGCACAAAGGTGAGCAAGCAGTTGAGGGCTAACTGGCAAACCTGGGGCTTGAATCATGAAATCTGTGCTTTGAATCCACACCACTGGCCACTGTGCTTTGTTCCCTCCGGACAAGCCAAAGTAATTACAAATTACATGCTTCTATTTCTCAGAGAATTCATATAGTGGCTCAAAAAATATCATTTTCTTTTTCATCCTGTTTCCCATGGAGTCTGCTCCAAAGCAGAATTCCCTTCAGGCCCGTTTAATTTGGAATCAAGTATGTTACTGGTCAAACGTCCATCTGACTAAGACCCCATCTTAGGAGGGTCCAGTGTGACTGTGCTGGCTCACATTTTCTCACCTAACTTTTTTCACAGGGGAAAAAAAAGCTGCAGCTCAGCAGAACTGCAGGCCTTGTGATGAGGAGGAGACAGTCTGATGGTTTTTCTTGCAAACCGTTTCCCCCATCTCCTCGTGAAGAGGGGGACATGGGACAGCCCCCCTCCCCGGGTGCTCTCTCATCTTAGAGACCTTGGGGGACACGGAGGAAGCTGGTCACCATGTCAGTGCTCTGGCTCTGTGGGAATCAAGAGTCAGAAGCATAAGGTTAATTACAGGACACTGATGCTGGTTGGGAATCATCAAGAAGCTGGGGCTGCAGAGATGGCTCAGTCCATAAAGTGCGTCTGCACAAGTACAAGGTCTCAAGTTCAATCCCCAGCAGTCACATAAAAAAGCCCCCCACGGCTGCACATGCTTATAATCCCAGCACTGGGGAGGGGGAGACAGGAGAATCGCTGGGGCTGACTAGCCAGCCAACCTAGACTTGGAGAACTACAGACCAATGAAAGACCTTGTTTTTTAAAAATAAAGTGGACAATGAGACTCGAGGCCTGAAGTTGTCCTTTGACCTCTCCATATAAATACATACACATGCACCCTCACATGTATATTAGCGTGCGTGCACACATACACACAAAGACAGAAAGAGACAGAGAGACAGAGAGACAGAGACAGGGGAGTTGCTCTTGTCTAACCTCATCTAGTCAATCAGCATCGGGTCTAGACTGGGTTTTTTTGGGTTATGAACAAGTAGTTTCTCCACTAACTTGAAAAATATGGCAGGCTTTGAACTTGACTTTATCTTCAACAAAGTGGTAGGACTGAGTCTTTAAAAGTTTCAGTTTCTCCAAACCCATAAAATAAAAGTTAGCCTTCAGGGGAAAGCAGGGCAGAGGTAGACCGGGAACCGGGCAGTTGGGAAGTCTTCCTGAAGAAGCAGCAGAGCCCCGGGCCTCTGCCGCTGGGCAGCTTCCAGGAAACCCGGACTGCCTATGAAGATAACTCTGCAGCACCAGGGTGACCTGTCTGTGTTGGCAAGTCCATAAACACTTCAAGAAAAGGGGGCAATGTGGCCATTCATTAAGAAGTTTTTGGTGGCCTGGAATCCTGGTTCAAAGGAAATGCAAGTTCTTTTAAACAATCCCAGCTCCTTGGTCTAAGCCAGAGGTCTGCAGTACTTGGAGAGATATTCCTGGTTTATTAAGGACTGAGTGGAAAGAAGGCAGGAGGCCAAGTTTGGTTGTCCTTGAAGGCTGGCACCAAGCAGCTCAGGCTTTTCACATGCCCATGAAGGAGGATGGAGTGTATGACAGATGAGTAGGCATGAAGAGGGGGACCTGGACCCTGGTAGAAAAACATAGGAGCTCTCACTCCACCAACTTGTCAATGCCATGTGCCAGCAGGTGGCCTTGAAGAAGCCCCATTGCCCACTGGGTTTTTCACCTAGGCCAGTCAGGAGGCATCACAGAAGGAAGGGCTCTGGGAACTGCTCCGAGTCTTTGCTTTGCTATTTGCCAACCATGTGGTCTTTGTTTGGTAGCTTATGCTGTGAACCAGCATCTCTTTACCTGGATGCTGGGCATCAAGATGTGAGTGAGCACTGCGGAGCTGTTGGAGGTGGATTTGAGTAAAGCTCACCATGTCTTTATAAAATGCATCGTGTCTTTATTGTCCCTGGTTGCTGTGACACTTGCAATATGAGAAGTAGCACTACCTGACCGCTCACTCTGAGCACCAAAATCTTCTGTGTTTGAAGGCAAGAGATGTGGTGCATACCCTAAGTGGGATTGGGGTTTAAAGATGTTAAAAATGGCAGAGTTCAGATCTGATGAAGTGGGAAATGCAGAGTCATAAAGACTCTCTGTTGGAGCCCACTGAGGTTTCTTAGTGGCTTTACCCAGCAGGACTGCATAAGAGGATGATTGGGCCACAGGCCTGGGTACAAGATATTTGGTCTACACTAGCAGGGGAAGGTCTTTTTGCCTTGCCCCTTGGCATTGTTATAAAAAACCCCTTTAAATAAAGTTCTGGGCTGGTAGGTTTTGACCCAGGCCCTCCCAAAGCTATCCTGTGTTTCTGTCTTTCCTCTCATTGTCTAGGTATCTCTTTCTATCTAAATATTTCCCACTTCTTCCTGCTCAAGAGTACCCTGTTCGTAAAAGTGGGGGCTGGTCCCCACAACTCTCACCAGCACACTGAGCTGGGTGCTTAGTGGAACTGTGTGTCACAAATTTATATCAAATGGGCTATGAGAAAGGGCACTCTGGACAGATCAATTCAGAATCATTACTAGCATATAGGTAGAAAGAGGAAACCACCAGGCATCTAAGGAACCCTCCAAGCTAAAATCAGAGATGCAATCAAAGGGGAAAAGGAATCTGAGGAAACAGACTATGAGATAAAAAGGGATGCTATTGTATGATATAAGATGATAAAAGAACAGGTTCCCATAAAAAAGGAACAGCCAGTGAACACATACATACTCCAACTGTCATGGAATTTTAAAAAAGAATGGAAGAACTAATCCAATTAAATATTTGTAAGATAAATATAAAAAAAATCTCAGAAAAGGGGGGGTGACAAGGAAAAAGATGGAAGTAGGGGGCTTGAGTGATGGCCCAGCAGTTAAGGCATTTTCTACTCTTGCAAGAGGGATGTAGTACCCAGAACCTACATTGGAGTGGCTCATAACCAGCTCTAACTCTAGCTACAGGGTATCCATCACCCACTTCTAGCCTCCAAAGGCATCTGTACCCAGGTTGCATACACACAGAGACACACAACACACATAAATAACAATTAAAATAAATCTAAAAAAATTGGTTAAAGAAAAAGATGGAAGGGAATGTGGCAGAAAAATAAGAAAATGAAAACTCTATACAGGAAGTTTATTTTATGACAAAAGTTACTAGAGGAATAAATCAAATAGGAAAGAAAAAATCTTCAAAGATCTCGAAACATCTTTTTTTTTTTTTTCCAGGGCAAAGGTAGGAGTTTTCAGACTGAAGGGCCCCACTGCATGTCCAGACACTACACAGAGGGGTCTCACTACAGGCCTCATCCTCCTGAGACTTCAGAACATGGGAGCCCAAGAGAATTCCCAGAAACTTTCCAGAGGGGAAAAAAAAAAACAGATGGTGTGTGGAAGATCAAGCAGCTAATAATATCAGGCATAATAATCTCTAGCGCTCGCCCAGACTGTAGTGGGCTGCGATTTTGTGGCGTGGAAAGACATGGATTTTAACATAAACTCCACCCCAGCAGAACTTCCCATGGAGTGTGGTCACAGAACATCTCCAGACATACAAAGTCGAGAACTCTGTATCTTTCATATACTTTTCCTCAGAAAGGGGATGTGCAGGAAAAAGAAGGTGCAAAGGAGCAGGGCTGCAGGGATAGCTCAGGTGGTAAAGTGCTTGCTACCCAGCAGGAGGACCCGAGTTCTGTCTCCAGAACCCACAGAGAAAAGGTGCTTGTGGTAGTGTGTGCCTGTAGTCCCAGCACTGAAGAGGGGCCCACAGGCAGATCCCTGGGGTTCACTGGACAGCCAGCCTAGCTCAATTAGCCAGCTTCAGGTTTAATGAGACACTCTGTCTCAAAAAACAAGGTGCCTAGCCACTGAGACACCCCCAAGATTGACCTCCAGCCTCTCTATGTATGAACACATGTGTGCATATGTACCACCACCCCCTTGATGGAAAGATGTGACACATGAGGAAACAGAACTCCTCCTGGGAAAGGCTTGGGGTCCCTAGGCTGCTGCTGAGGGAACACTCCAGTCATGCAGTCATGATTACTGCAGTTTGGATCTGGGGTGTTCCCCAAAGGATGGTATAATGACTTTGCTAGAGACACACAGCTCCAGTGTCATGAGCATCCATCAAGTTCTGTAGGACGTGAAGCCCCTCCCTAGGCAGATCCAGTGTCTTGCATACGCTGGCTACCTGGTTAGAGCCTGGTCTTAGACACTGAGATGGCCTCACTTGGGATCAGTTAAAAGAGGCTGAAAACTCTTCCCAACAAATCAAAACAAGTGCCACACATAACTGCAACTGATGTATTGAGAGTCTTGTCACTTTCACAATGGAGGGCATCAGTGTCTGTGGACTCAGCTGGCCCTCTGAGAGACCATCTCAGGGCCTTGGTGGGAGGTGGGAAGGGGACGATTGTGTGAGACTGTATGGCCATGCAGAGAACCTGAAAAGCCCTGGGCTGACTATAAAGTATGAACCCAAATAATCTGGGAGAAAAATAACTTTCACTCAGTCAAGGACGCCTGTGTCTACTTGAGTCTTCTGGATGCAGTATTGGCCTTCGGCAAGTGGTAAAAATGGCCCTCGTCCCAGAACCCTTCCCTCCCTCCCACCATCTTCCGCTTTTAAAATATCGCAATACAATTCAATAAAATAAATGAGAACGAAAGAGGTCTGAATTTAATATTCTAGGGGTATAATTCAAGTGCAGCCAGTTGGATGGCTTCCCTGTTAATCAGAAGAATAACAGCTTCTCTCATTGCTTTGTTTGTAGAACATGAAGTTAATACTGTTTAGTCACACCACATGGATGTATCGTAAGAACACAGCACTGAGAATCGCAGCCCGGTTTGTCATGGGCTCACAGCCTCTACCCCCAAAGGTCATGTCTTCTCCAGCCTGACTGCATTATAACTACTTTCAAACCTTCTTAAATCAAATCCCTAGGCTATCCCCTGACCCTCTGAGTGCAGCGTAAATGCTTTTGAACGGCTCAGATTTACCTAGTCTACGGGCGATCTTCTTCACCAGAAGAGCCCTCCAGCATCATTAGCACCAAGCAGAATGTGTAATAAACAAACATGATGGTGTATGGTGGGTAGACTGTTTCAAGAGTGCAGTGCACTGTGGTGATGTAATCTGGACTCCGGTTGTAAAGCAATGCGTACCAATCAGAAAGCATCAGTACTCAGCAGGAACGGATGTGAAGGACACTCATTGGTGATGATGGCTGCCATACAGCACAGTGATATGCTGGAAAAGAGCACTGGAGCTCTTCCCGCAGTACCCCCAGTACCATTCAATGAAGAACCAATGTAGAACAAGAAGAAGCATAGTCATAAATCCAAGATAGAGTCAATCATAAAGTTCAAGGGACTCTATGCGAGGCTGACAGTAATTTTGTACATTTGTCCTCTGTTCCCTTGGGCACACCCATTGGTCGTGCTAGGTTTTTCAGAGAAGCCCAGGGGTTAGCCAGTCAGATGGCAGCACTCCTCAAGGTCATGGGCAGAGCAAATACCACTACATTTGAGTCTCGGCTTCTGAATATAGAGCCCCAGATCTGGACCTCTCTGAAACACCCAGTTCCTGTTCACACTGCAGCCCCTCAGAAGCCTGGGCTCAGGGGTCCAGGTTAAGATCAAGTCTTTCAACATAGCAGTCAGCTAGGGCTCAGGTCTGGGCTGGTGTTTAAATCATAAAGCATTGTCCTAGAAAGAAAATAAAAATGCAGATGAGGCTCAGAGCTAGTTCAGCATCCTAGCTGTGGGAGGTGGTAGAAACCCATCCTTCAGAGGGGCTAAAAATGGCCTGCCCATTGTGGTGGGGGCTCTGGGAAACAACTAAGAGCCATGGTACATCTTAGACAGGTGGATTAGAAAGGCTTCTGTTCAGAGGGGCTTTCAATCTGGAGCCCCTCAACCTGAGACAAGTCCACAAAAAAACAAACGTGGAGACGTGTGTTCTATCCTCTCTGCATTCGATAGCTCCTGGCTAGGGTGCCCATCACAGCATGGGAAAAGATCTTCCAGACACCAGCTGTTTCAGCTTCGCCTCTGCTCCTTGCAAGGCTCCTGCTCTGCTTTGAGTGCTCTCAAGCTGCCCTGCCCTCCACTGCTCACCCTTCCCTACCATGTGTCCCCAAGTCCTTCCAGAGTGCCATCTCCACTAGAGAGAAATGACTCTGTGTCATCCCTCCCACTGTCCCTCCAGCCTTCTCACTGACAGGCGGAAGCCCAAGTGTGTGGCCCAGCTTCTTGGGGGTAGGTGAGACTTTTGTCCCTAGATGTTCAGCCCTCTAATGTACACTGGGGGCCTTTTCACTGGCCTCTCTGGATGACCATTACATCCACCACGATGCTCTGTGCCGGGTGGAGACACCTAATATCAGAACTGGTGTGGTCCCTTTGCGCTCACTCTTCAGCTGACAGAGGTACCAACAAGAGACATGGGGACTGCATTCTGCCTATGGACAAGACCTGGACCTCTCTGTACAACAGACACAGCTCCTAGCAGGCAGCCCTTCCCTGTGCTTTGTCCACAGTGACCCCCTAGGTAACATGATGGCTCCTGCTTCAACCCTTTAACTCAAGTGACAGTGACTCTAGGGACGGCTAGTCTCATGATGCTGAGTCCCTATTCCCCAGGGGAATCCACATACCTTTGGGGAAGGAGGCACTATTTCTTCGTGTGTGTGTGTGTGTGTGTGTGTGTGTGTGTGTGTGTGTGTATGCACTCACACAGTTGTGATCATGCCACAGCACATGTATGGAGTACATCACCGCCCTCCACTCTGTCTTGAGACACAGGGTCTCTCACTGCTTCTGCTTCATTGCTGTACACCAGGCTAGCTGGCCCTGGGAGCTTCCAGGGACCCCACGTCTCTTCCCCTCACCTTTCTCTCACTGGGATTGCAAGTGAGCCTCAAAGCTCAGCTTTTCATGTGGGTTTCAAGGACCTGAGCTCAGATCTTGCTTGTAAGGCAAACAAGCACTCTACCAACTGCACCATCTCCCCAAACCCTCATCCACCATTGTGGAAAAAAAAAAGATTGAATCAGTCCTTGGACTTAGGTCCTACCTCACTCCATGATGGGCTCATCTTAGTTAATTATGCCTGCAATAAACCTATTTCCTAGTAAGGCCAGGTTGGGAGGCACCAAGTTTAGGATTCCAACATGTGGAATTTTGGAGGGTACAACAAAAGGAGGAAGCAGAAGTGATTTGAATTCAGGAAGCTGAATTCTCAGCCCAGGGCTATCTCTGGCTGGGGACATTGCTCCACAGTCATCTGAGCTCACTACCTCATTTGTTGGTGGAGTGAATCCTACTCACATTGTTTCTGGCTTCCGTCAGGAGGGGCATAGATAGGTCTGCAAAGTTCCATGTGTGCTGTGAGGCCCTGATGGCTCCTGCTAGCCACCTCCAGTCTTCTCTGATCACAGGTCAGCAGGCGAGGAAGAAGAGCTAGACACAGATCTCCTCCCAGCCTGGACTCTCTTTTTTGAATTAAACCGGGTGCAAGATTCTCCACACCACTAAAGTCAGAAGGGGGCCCTCAGAGAGAAACTCCACCACAGGCAAAATACCTTTGGATCCCTTCAAGAGGAAAAGCCCTTTTGGTCCACAGATGGGTAATTGTATTCACTGTTTCCAAATGTCAGATGCCAGCCTGGGCCTGCTTTGCCCAAGATCAAACAGGTTGCCTAGGCCCCCTCTCCACTGATGTGGGTGAGCATTTAGCCACGGTGGAGAAGAGCGATTCTGAGCAGAGTGGCCATAGTCTGTGCCACATAGAAACTAAGTCAGACAATGAAGAATCGTACCCAAATGGGGAAAGCCCTCTGAGCGGGCAAAAACACACAGTTGTGACACCCGGCGCAAACAAACAAAAACTGGAACATCTTACTTTCGTGATAAAGGCCAGGCTTAATCTGCCCATGAGTTGATATTTGTCGGTGGTCTGGAAAATGAGTATCCAAACACATATGAAGGTGCAGGACCCTCATATATTACTCTGGAAAGGCTGGAAGCTAACGGGAACTTTCCAGAAAGCATCCTGGGAATGCGCAATCAAGCCCTAAATGATGTCTTTGCCCTGAGGAAATAATCAGATAAGAGCATGAAGCTGAAGATGGTCTCCGTGGAAATGCGTTTAACAGCAAAGAATGCAGACACCCTAGGCTGCCTACCAACCCTTTCCAGGTTCCCTGCCGTGCCGAGGATCCAGACAGCCCCAGTAGTCGGCCGGCCACACACCTACCTCGGCTGCAGTAGCTGCTCACAGTGGGGCTCTTTCTTCAGCACTGTTTCTCTTTGAACAACACCAGTGGTGGGCAGAGCACAGAGGGCCCATCCCACCGTCCGTCCGTCAGTGTGATAAACACCATGACCCAAAACAACCGGAGAAGAAAGGTTCTGTTTCATCTCACAATTCCCAGGTCACAGTTCACCACCAGGGGAAGTCAGGGGAGGAACTCGAGGCAGGAAATGAAGCAGGGACCATGAAGGAACTCTACTTACTACCTTGCTCAGCCTGCTTTCTTATACACCCCAGGAAACCTACCCAGGGTGGCACCACCCATAGCGGGCTGGGCCCTCCCACATCAATCAATAATCAAGAAAATGCTCCCATAGACTTGTCTACAAGCCAGTCTCATGGAAGGAGTTTTTTCAGTAGAGGTTTCCTCTTTCCAGGTGACCTGAGTTTGTGTCAAGTTGACAAAAAGAAAAAAAAAACTAAAAACAAAAAAACAAAAAAAAACACGAACCAGAACAAGCAGAAACCCTTCTTCTATGCAATTACAAAAATTTACCAAATTCCATTCAATGCAGAGCTTGCCCCATAAAACAAAATTAAGGGAACAACTGAGTAGAAACAGAAGCCGGGATTTGAAAACCTTAGCAATGACCCTGTGGCCATGCTGCCTGGGAAGGATGGAGAGCAAGGTTTGTTAACTTGGAGGCTGTGGTATTAGGAGATTAGGCCTTGGACCCGGGCCTGATGGATAGAAGCAGGGAATCTCAGGACTACAACCTAGAGAGGAGTGGGTAGAAAGCCTTCCTGCCAGCCCCAGGAGCTGACTCCAAAACTTGTCTCAGCTGAATGTCCTCTGCCACTCATACCATACTTGCCTGGATGCCCACTCCACTGCAGTGTTTAAACTCCCCGCATGATTGGAGAATCCTGAGGCAGAGCTATTCAAGGCCAGGCTATCATCACGACTACAGATATGCTGGATGTATTAGAAATTGTCAGTAGGCTGCTGTGTTAGATCTGTGTTACTGCCAGGAACCACCCACGGTCAATAACTGTATAAAGACAAAGGTTTATGTAGCTCACAGTCTAGGGATTCAAAATCTAAGGTTTCACTGGTTTGGCTAACGTGTGTTGGAATGAGTGGCCACCTCTCCAGCTGGTACTGAAAGACAAGCAGGGTCCTACAATCCTCTCTGAAAGCATGCTTTCCATGACCTGAGGACTACCCCCAGCACCCAGCTCTTAAAGGCCTCAGCACCTCCCAATTCTGTTAGCCAAGGACTGAGCCTTTATCACATTAGTGTCCTGTGAGATATCACCAACATTCACACCACAGCCTGTGGAAAAAGCACATGCAAAAATCTCCTTGGATGTGCATCAAGCTGGCTAGCGAGTGTGTCTACTGAAAATGGATATAGTCCATAAACACTCTAGCCAGAACCAAGTATAACTAAGAGAATGATTGCATTCTGCTGCTTCTCCCTGCATCCCCTGACCCCAGCTGGTCTAGGGCTTACCTGAAGGCCAATGTGGTAAGGGCATATTTTCAATTGACGTTATCACTTCCCAAATGACTCTTGCCTGTGTCAACTTGACATAAAAAACTAGCCAACACGGATGGATGGATGGATGGATGGATGGATGGATGGATGGATGGATGGATGG
>CABHPH010162714.1:1530-48018 GCA_902168325.1 Peromyscus nudipes
AACAAAACAAAACAAAACAAAACAAAACAAAACAAAACAAAACAAAAACAAAACAAAACAAAACACTTTAAAACCTTTATCTAATAATGTTCACCTGTTACTCCAGCTTAAATCTTCATCATGACCTGTGCTTGGTTTGGCCCTGGACCACTGCCATCCCCATTGCATTCTTGGTTCCAGCTATGGATTTTCTTCCAGTCATCCAGACTCCCGGAGATCTCTCCCACTACAGAGCCTTTGCACACCTCACTTACACCTGCCCTTTGACTACTCATTGTCAACTCATTCATCAGATTTCAAGCATGATTTGTGTCCTCATGTCTTTGTCTGATCTTAAGACTGGAGCAGTTTCCCAAAATATGCCCTTGTACAGAGCCATGGAGCTTGCTGGAGTTACAGCTTTGGACTTACTTGTGTAATTTTTAGTTAGCACCGAGACCCTCTCTCCATCCGGAGTGTGCATTCTAAAAGGGGTGGATTTTGTTCTGTGTTGTTAAGGACTGTACTAAGGTTGGAGCTCATCACAGTGAGAGGCTTTCAGCAAACACTGTTGAATGAATGTCTTCCCAAGACAAACAAACTCTGGATAAAATAGTTCTAGCAACTTGGTTCTGCTGGCGATAATATTGTATTTCTAAGTTAATGCCATTAGTTCCCAGGAAACATTAACAAAACAAGGGGTTGTGGCTGATATACTGGCTCATAAACAGACTTAGCACCATGCACCAGTCTCTGATGTCTATGAATCTTCATAATTGTTGCTTTATAGGTGAATCGCTGTTATAACCCCAGGTGTACCCTTCATTTTCCCTCCACTTCTCTGTCCCTTTGGCAGGAGTTAGGGAGGCAGCTTTCAGCTATAGGATCTGGTTAGAGCCTACTTTGGGATACATGAGGAGCTGAGCATCTCCAGAGTGAGAAAAAGCAGAGAATGAGCACCAGCTACAATGGGCTTGGGATGCCGAGCTTACACCAGGGAAATGCTGAGCAAACCTGTAAACAAAAGCAAAGGCAACCAGGTGCAAAGCAAGATGAACCCTAGGGAAGGATCGGGAACAACAGCAAGGGGAGTGGGTTAGCTCCTTGTCTCATGACTGTGATTGAATACCTGACAAAAACGACTTAAGAAATGCAGGAAGGCAGGAAGAGAGAGAGGGAGGGAGACAGGGAGACAGGGAGGGAGGGAGGAAAGGAAAAAGAAGAAGGAGGGTAAAGGAAAGAGGGAGGGAGGAAGGAGGAAGGAAGGGTTTATTTTGGTTTACAGATTGATGGTACAGTCCATCACAGCAGGGAAGTGATGGTGCCGGGATCTTGAGGTGGCTGGTCACATCACATTTGTTGCCAAGAAGCAGAGCGAGATGAATGCTGGGACTCAGCTCACTTTGTCCTGTTCAATGAGTGACCCCAGACTATAGAATGGGATTGCTCACATTTAGGGTGGGTCTTTACACTTCATCAACCAATGAGAAACTCCCTCAAAGACATGCCCAAAGGTTTGTCTCTAAAGTGATTCTAGATCCCGTTAAGTTGACAATCAATATTAATACCACAGGTAGAAACAAGACAGATACGTCCAATGAAGTAGTGAATACAGCAGACAGGAGGTGGATAGTCTCTCGTGGAATTTGTGAAGGAGTGCTTTAAAAGTAGAACGAGCCAGCAAACATTCTCCAGTTCCCTCTTCTCATCATGTTTTTTGATTCTAGTCCAAGTCATCTCATTCTGTTCTGGCTCCAGTCCTCAATTACTCTCTTTCTATTTAACTTATAATTATTGTTCTGGAATCTTAGCTTGTTATGGGTACAGTAATGGGCAGAGGTTCTCAAAAATGCATCACCAGGCAATTGTGTAGTTGTGTGAGCATTACAAAATGGAGTTACACAAGCTAAGCTGTTACCTGGGTGATATAATCTTATGGGACCACTTTTTCAGATACTGTCCATCATTGACTTTGACTAGAATGCTATTATGCAGTTCAGGTTGGAGCATTATTTACAGATATGCACTGTATAATGCCTCTTTCCTCTAAGAATGTGTATTCTCTTTATGGAAAAAATAGTAGTACATAGGAATTTTTTTTTACAACATTTCTTCCATACGAGAAAATATCAAATAATTCATTCTTAATAGGAATTTGAGGACATGAGAGTGAAATAAAATTAAAAACACACCACCCTAGTTAAAGAAATGACCAATCAGAGAGTCCCACTAGTTACACATGAGAAGCTGCTGCTCTCAGGAAAAACCCAGATAACTTGTCAACGTGGAGGAGGCCAGACCACTGAGCTGGCAGATGACATTCCATGTAGCTCTGTTCTGTCGGTAGGATTGGAAGGCAATGCCCTGAATGGAACACTGGGCAGTTATGATGACAATTCATGTTCCCTCACCACTATCAGTACCTTGGCTCTCTGCATCTGCTTTTCAATCACCACTCCCAGGATTTAGTGCTATGAAGAAGAATAGGTGTTCTCTTCATGTATGAACACGGAAGGTCGACCAACACAAGGTGAAAATGAAGTGGCCGTTTTCCGAGCATTAGTTTAGACAGTGGGGTCGGGGATTAGGGAGGTGCTGGCAACAGTGCTGTCTAGCTGTCTTTCCATAGAACAGCGGAAAATAAGCTGTATCATGAGGACCGACATTGTCTTTCTCAAAGAGAATGAGGAAAAGGCAGGGTATGGGAGCAGTGGCTGTAATCGGAGAAAGAAATGTATCTTTCTACACCACCTTCAACCTTCAAAACCATTTGCAGTAGATAAACGCTCTCTATGCATGGAAATTCAGTTCAGTAGCTAAATGCTGCTAACACTCCTTCTAGCTTGAGATCTGAGAAAGACATATATTTTTTAAAGTATCCGTCGAGGGGGCTTTTAGCCACCTCTCGAGCATGTCAGTCTGCCTTTCACATTCCAATGTGTTTGTGAAATGAATGAGTTACTGAATAAAGGAACAAAGCAAACGAAAAGGATTTCTTTCCACTAGTAAGAGATAGATTTCCTGCTTATTCACTTTAAACATTGCATCACTGCTTTTTGAAGAGATGACTAATCAACACAGGGCTAGGGAATGACTTAGTGGGTAAACTGTTTACTGTGCTTTCCTGAGACCTGAGTTCGGATCCCCAGCACCAGTGTTAAAAGCTGGGCATGGCAGAATACACCCAACTCTGGCACTGGTGAGAAGAACAGAGATGGGCAGATCCTAGGGTTCACTGTAGCTAGTCTAGTGGAAAGGGTTCATCCTGGGTTCGGTGAGATACTCTCATACATCACTCAATCAGCACATACTCACACATCACTTCCTACACACATTCTAATCAACATACAGATGTGACTCAAGTAATGGAGACCATTTTTTATCTACCTCTTTCTCAAAATCTGTCCCTACACTCTTAACTTCTTCATCTCCCAGTCTTTACTCAGGCCCCTCCATGTGCAACTAGTTGCTTTCTGAACTCCTTTTTGAGGTCACCTTGTTAATCAGATTTATTTTTTATTTTTTATTTTTGTCATTGTGACAATATACCTGTGTGTGTGGGCAACTAAGGGAAGAAAGATTTACTTTGGATTTTGGTTTCAAAGATTTCAGTTCATGGTTGGTTGGCTCTGTTGTTTCAGAGTTTATGTGTGATGAGGCAGAACATCCCAGTGGAAGGGCTAAGTTTCTCACCCCATGGTGGCCAGAAAGCAGAGTATGATAGGAAAACGCCAGAGCAAGACATTATCCCCCAAGGACATACTCTCGGGGACCTACTTCCTCTAGCTAGGCCACACCTCCCAAAGTCCCCTGAATCCCCCCCAAACAGTACCACTAGCTGGAGGCTCATCCTTCAACACAGGAGTCTGGGGGCGGGGTGGCTCTTATCCTTAAACCACGACAGTCAGCAAATAGCTCTATGCCACCATTTCCAGCACACCTCGTCGCTTTCTGTGATTCCAGTGGCAGCTGTCATGCTGTCCACATTTTTATTTGATGCCCTTCCTTGTATCTGACTCTCGGACCATCATGCGCTCACGACTCTGACATTTTCATATCTAGATCTGCTATGTCTAAGTGCTTTAGAATATTTTTCACTTACTTGACTAATTTGCATTTAGAACTTTCCATACAAGGAACAAAACTCTTGATCACCCACTGCAGACATCTAACAATCTGCATTCTCCATTTCGCTAACTATTACCCTAGATATTCACAGTACAAACACTCCAACTCCTCTCCTTTTCTGCACATCTCATTCATTCTTTCAAGGATCTCAACTGCTTTTATGATAAAATCCAAACCACTTCACTAAAATTAGCCAGTTATACTGAAGATGACGTGAAGTGGACAGACAAGTGTTGAAACAGAGGTGGAAAGGGGGAAGACAGAGCCAACAGGGCGAGCTCAAGGGGCTATAGAAAATGCAAGTCAGAAGTGAGCTGACATTAGTGCCATGTCCAGGGGTGAGGCAAGAGGGGGCCTGGATCTAAACTGGGTAAAAGTCTCAACCAGAACTTCGGTGGTAGGGTTGGTGTGAGTGTAGGTGGAAGGTCAAGGCTCAGCAGACCTGGATAGTTGTCAGGTTTGAGATTTAGGTCACTGGTACCCAGTTCTCTCTTTATCCCAGGGCCAAACTTGTACTGATCCCTGCTGGGTTTTTAAAGATATTTCTGTTACACTGGCCTGGATTTTGCTGCTTGCAAGTTTGGGAAGGCTAGAGTTTTAATATTAGCAGCTAGAATGGGGAAGTAGGGTGGGAGGTGGATGAAGTAGGTACTGCCTGCCTTAATCTAGATCAGGTCACCAATTCTTCGTGCAAAAAAAAGGAAAGAAGAGTCCTCGGCTCTTTCAAATTTTCTCTCTGTGGTCCGTCCTCTCTGAACAGCCCTGTGTGTTTTACATGGCTCCAAAGGCAAGCCCTTGTCCTTTGTAAATCACCACTGTCTGCTGCCCAGACTCACTCTCACTTTTCCAGAGAAGAATGACAAGGATTCGTCATAACTCAGTGCTGTCCTCCTTCTGTGGCCAATGCTCCCCGTTGGGAGCTTTGAATGTCTCAGTGGTTGAAAGAATGAGATAGGATGGCGTAAATGAATGTGCCATTGCAAATGCCTCATTTTTAAAGTTTATGATTTGAGATCACAGTTCACTGAATTCTGCCAAGTCACAGAGTGATTTGTGATAACACATTCTGGTGATGATTTAGAAGAATCTAAACGATATTTCAACAAAGCTGTAGGAAAGTTAGGTCGGGAGAGACCCTACGGGGACTCCATTCAGCACATTAGTTTATTCTTCTCTTTCCCTTAGGGATGCAGACCTGAGCTTACCTGAGCTCCGTTCCTTTCAGATAGGCTAGCAGGACCTGCCTTAATCTTCTTTTCTCCATTGCTTCAGAACCCCTAGAATAATCACAGTAGTGATGAGAAGACTTGGCATTCATTCTGTACCTATATAGGGATTTAAAAATAACAAAGGCACATAAGTGAATGTTAATGATTTTAGTTTATAGAAGAGGAAACTGAAGTTCTTAGAGGTTGGTTGACATTCTTCAGGTCAGCTGTGTAGTGATATAGATGTAATTTCACATCTGTTAAAATCCCAGAGGTCCTAGGAAGAGTGGGTCCAGTGGAGAATGAGTAATGGACTGGGGACTTTTACTTTGGAGAAGAGGTCCTGTGAGACCTGGTCCAGGGGTGCTGTGTGTCCCTGTGCCTCTAGGTCATTGGTGAGAAGATTGCATTTTGCTTTAATGAAAACATCTTGTGATGAGATGCATGGGTTCAACAGGGCTGTACCTCTTGTGCTGGGGTGCCAGGGAGGTTGGATTCTACAGTGACTAGGTCTCCTAGAACTCTTGCACACTACAATTCTGTTATGTGTCACAGCTGTATTGTTCAGGCCTGCAAACATCTACATGCAACTGAACAAACAGTTCTAATGGAAATTGATTTTTTTTTTCAAATCTTGTATGTGGTTTCCATCATGATGAGATTACGGAATTATTCTTGTCACTGGTGTTGCTACTAGGTGTTACGGAGTTTGTGAGGGTAGCTGAGGGGTTTGAATGATGAAGTTCAAGTGTATAGGGCTAACCCTAAGAATTCTGTTGACTCTGAATTTTTTTGAGCTCCATTTTCTCCCTTTCCTTCAGCATAACAGTTTAGAGCTCGAGTGTCTCAATGGGATGGAACAAGTATATGTGTGAACCTGAGCATGCCATTCCTTTCCCTTAGCCCATTTCCTTACCTAGAAAATGAAGTTTGCAGGGTCTAACACACACACAGTTTCTGTTCAGATCAAATGACAGAACGCAGACAAGGCATTTGTTGCACTGCTAGGCATATGGTACTTATTAAGTGCTACTAAAGCTCATTATGAGTTGTTCCATATCAGTCACTGTGTTCACATTTCACAACATCACTGCTGGGCTTCATGGTGAGCTGTGTAGTTTTTATATTTAAGGAAATGATCCATGGGCCCAGAAAGGTTATGGACAAAGAGTACTCAGATCACATAGGGTCTTTCAATTTTGACTTCCTTGTGTTCATGCCCTTGGACTGTCTTGATGAGTGTTCCTTCTCCAGAGGCTAGTGATCTCCCACATGTGCTACTCACCAAGGAGATGCCCACCAAGGCTTCTGACTGAGTACCTATGGACCTTATCATCACCATAGCAGAAGTAACTCATCCCTATCCCTCCCGAAATCCCAGTCTCCTTGTTTGCAGCATAAGAAGATTCAGAGTAAATGGGTTCTCCATCCCCTTTTCATTGTTAATGGGGTCTGGAACAACTAATACACTAAATACAGAGTATGTATCCTATGCACTGATCTACATAGTAAGACCACTTCGGAGCGAGGCAAGTATGGCAACTAAAGAGTAAAGATTTAAGCAGGTACATAGGTTGGCGACCACTCAAAGGTGGTCTAGGTGTCTGAGCAAACATCCCAAGCTCCTTTGCTCACCCTACTCCCAATCTTTCTTCATAATGTGAGAGTGGATGTAGAGTAATTATGCACTCAGTGTCCCCAAAACTTTAGCTATTTTTAAACACCAGAGTTCTGCTCTTTGATAGTTTTGATAAAAATTGGCTGGTATGTTGAATAACTCCACTCAAAAAGACATTCTTGGGAAAAGCTGCTATTCATTTGGTTATATATTTTAGGCTTCTGGGGAAAACAGTAGGGTTATGAGCTTGTAGAAAATAGAAGTGCCATGAAAGGGGAAAGATGAAGTTACTGCCACAGCCAATAGACTTGCCAAGGAACTCATTTCCAATGATACG
The DNA here is from genome assembly GCA_902168325.1 of Peromyscus nudipes. Classification (NCBI taxonomy): domain Eukaryota; kingdom Metazoa; phylum Chordata; class Mammalia; order Rodentia; family Cricetidae; genus Peromyscus; species Peromyscus nudipes. Next base: position 8,801 of record CABHPH010162714.1, read on the forward strand.
GTCATTATTTAAACAAGTGTCTCCCTTGAAAAAACAAAGCGGACCAATGGAATTTTCACACTTCCTTCTTTGGTTTAATTGTCTATTTGTTTCAAAATGAAAGCTAATTAAAAGATTATTTTCATATGCTTTAATCACACTGCAACTAACTGTTGGAAAATTTGCAATTAATTGATGCAACAGTTGACATAAGAATGCGTTTTTTAAAAATAACATCACTATTTGAATACACAGAGTGAATCAATTAGTCCTTCATTAGTTCTGAGTTATTTCAAATACTTTGAAATACTAGTGTGTTTAATGTTTAATCATCATGGAAATATATCTGGCAATGGTGCTAGCTCCAGCAACTCGAATTAAATATGGCCAATTGGGGGTGAAGAGAGCTCAGGGAGAAAACTGTCAGCCTTCCAACACCTGGATGTGGGCAATCCCACCCTCTGCTGAGCATATGCATGGTGAAAGCTGTTGTTCTTAAGGTGTCCATGCTTGTCACTTCACTAGGATGACTGCAAGCTGCTGTCAGTTGTAGTTAAAATTGTAGTGGGGTAGAGCCCACCAAGGCAACCTGAGTCTAGAGGCCTCTACCGGAGTGCAGGGGATTTCAGGAGCTATGGAAGAAGTTGAGTGAGGGACCGGAAGCTCATAGGCTGGACACAGTCTGGCAGTCCTTTCCATCCACAGGAGATAAGTTCCAAGACGCTCAATGGATGCCTGAAGCCATGGACACTACCAAATCCCGCATATATTGCCACACACACACACACACACACACACACACACACACACACACACACATCTGTTAAGGGCATCTGAATTGCCAAGCATCTCTACCCTTAAGCCTTGGTGCTATTGCTAAATAACAGTGACTTGAACTCAAGCACTTTGAGAAGGAGAACCAATGCAGCTATTAAGTGGGGAGGACTGGACAACTTACACAGGATGGGGTGTGAGTTCATTGTCTTACTGAACACCCCCTTAATTTCTCTCTGCACCTTCTTTCTTTCCCCTATTCTGTGGAGTTGGGGATCAAACTCTAAGGGAGACAGATGCCCTACCACCACCATCGAGCTCCAGTCCTAACCTTCATTATGCTAATTAAAGTGGCATGCAATATAAAAATCATAAACATTTTTCGTTTGATATCTCTAGATCATTATTGATTTTGATAAGTGAAACTATGGAAAGTGAAAGTAACAATATGGGTAAGTGCAAGGAGGGGGCATTGTATCCATATCCTGAGGTTCAGCACTCCAGGGAGAGGGACATCACTGGAGTCTTAGGCAGGCGCACTGAAGTCCAGTGGGAGCATGTTTCCCATAACAACAGAGTTGGACAGGAAGTCCTACCTGGCAGTAAGTCTTCAGAAGCCTCAGACATCAAGAGGCTCATTGGCAGGCAATGGCCATGGCTTTGGTCCACAGCTGGTAATCAAAGGGATCCGTTCAAACCAGTGGTGACATGCTCCTTCCCAGGAGCTTCCTTATGGTCATCGGACATGAGTCACATCACAACCATAGGTCATATTTCCCCTGGATCAGTGGGAAACACATCAAAAGGCTGTACGTTTTCATCCTCTGGAGACATGCCCATGGACAATAAACACGCTTTCATATCTAGGCTTTGTACTAAGTTCGGTGCATTCCTTTTCTTATTTACTTCTCATAGTAACCCTCTGAGGCATGCATGGATGTAAGCCCCATTAGAAAGCTAAGAAAAGGAGCACAGAGAAGCTAAGGTTAAGGAAACTGAAGCATGGAGAGCATAACGTAGTTATAGGAAGCAGCGGAGGATAGAACTGGGATGCTGAAACAGGATTGAGATAATCCTTAAATTCCACTTACCCCCAGAACATAGATATCCTTTTCTAAAGAGCTGGCAGAGAGCAAAGAAAGGTTTGCAAGCAAAGGCTAAGAAACACCTTAATGAGTGACATAGAAAAGAAGATCTATTATCATGCTTTCCTTGTTGGCTTATAGGGGAAAATCAAGTCACACAAAGTATTCTCTCTAATATAGGGAAAAACATGGCTTACATAGAATAGAAGATGCTCTCTCTCTCCCTTCCCCTGCCCCACACAGACACATCTGGTAAGTGACTGAAGCAATGTTAGAGCTCAAGTCTTTCTGACTCCGAATTCCCTCTTCTTGGAATGTGGGTGAGTATTTTTGTGAGTGTACTGTGTGTGCAAACAGAAAGCAGCAGTTCTCTTGGGGCACTGTGCCATGTTGGAGGCTCCCTCTGCCTTATCAATCAAGACAGAAAATTCAGAGAAAACACACATAGCTTTCACAGGGCCTGGGATGATGTCTTCTTTTCTTACCAAAACCAACAAGAATTTTTCAACTCAGAAATCTAAAAATGTCAAAGCCCAAGACTGGGCTAATGACAGTGACAAACATTCTAGAAAGCCTTACTGCAGATGCAATGTAAGGTCAGAGGGGACTTTCTCAGGTGGGTGAGGCTGGTAGGCACTAGGGAGGTTGGGGGTGACAGGGCATTACCATTTCTAAAGCTTGCGCTGACAATGAAGACTGAAGGGGTGACTCTTAGGTCTGTCTGCCTGTTTTGCACAACACAAGCCAAGGCCCTCCCTCCTTTGGGCAAGCCCTGCCTGTGCTCTAACTCCAGGGTAGTCTATAGTGTGGCTCCTCTCAAGGCAGCTTGCAGTCAGTCCTGTAGGAGAAATGAACAAAGACCAACAGAGGTATGACTCAATGTGTTGGAGGTAACTAAAGGCATAGGACCACAAGCAAGTGTGACTGAAGATGGAGACATGCTTCTAGTCTTGTGCTTTCTGTGGAGGAAATGAAGGAAATGCATTAGAATCTCAGAAGCTCTCTTAGGTACTTTTCTATTGCTGCTATAAAACACCATGACCAAGGCAACTTATAAAAGAAAGCATTTATGCCCTAAGGCTTACAGTTTCAGAGGGTTAGAGTCCATGATCATCATGGCATGGAGCCTAACAGCAGACTGACAGGCATGGTGTTGGACCAGTAGCTGAGAGATTATATCTTGATTCATAAGCATGAGGACAAGAGAATCACTGGGAATGGTATGGGTCTTTTGAAACCTCAAAACCAGCCCCTAGTGACACATCTCCTCCAACAAGGCCACACCCCCTATCCTTCCCAAATGGTTCTACTTACTGGGACAAAGATTCAAATATATGAGCCTATGGGTGACATTCTCATTCAAACCACCATACAATCCCTATGAATCAAGGTCTGGAGAACAGGAATGAGCTCTGTGGATTTAAAGACTGGAGAAAATTTTAGCATGGGAATGTCAGAAACAGGGGAGGACATAGTAGAGCTGCTGAGACAGGATTGGGAAGATCTTGAAATTCCTTACACCCATTGGAGCCTGGCTGCCTTCCTCTAGGCAGTTGATGGAGAATAAGCAGATTAATAAGAAGTGGCTAAAAGAATAATCGTATTTCTGAGATGATAATTAGAATGCGTTTGTGGTGTGACAAATGCACAAGGAAATGAGAGAGAGTGGCTTTTCCTCTAGGACCCATGTACATTGATGTACACACACACACACACACACACACACACACACACACACACACACATTTACTTTTAGGTTTCCTTCTTTCTTGCAAAGGAGGGAAGACATACATATTTTTACATTAACACAAAGATATGTAATAAAAAGTGATAGACCAAGTTCCCGAGGGAGCTGGGATGAGGCCTAGGATCAGTAAAAGCATGGGCTATGTAGTGTGTTGACTAACTCCAGAAATAGCCCTGGGGCTCCCAGAGGCCACAGACAAGAGGAAAACAAAAGACAGTTTCCCAATCCTTAGCAGACTTGTGATCCAGTCAAGTAGGGAATCAATTTCGCCTGATACAGAAGAGGAAATTCCACCATTCTGGATTTACCAGAAGGAGTCCCTCTGGGAATGTTTTAGGTGTTCAGTAAGTTGTTTCTCACAGGGGGCCCATGACATGGACTGTGGGGATTCTATTAAAATCCTTTTCCTGGCAGAATTACCAAGAGCATCAGAGCAAAGCGACTCAGCCCAGGCTTGAGATTTCCTGCCAGCTGGCTTGATCACAGAAAAAAAAATAGGCTAAAATGATGGCTTTTGTTCTTTTCAGGTATCAAGCCTCATGTGAAAGATGATTATTTTGAAATCCCTAAGCCCAGTATCTCTTGTGTATAGAAGAGAACTGGCATTCTCTGGGCTGGTGCAGAGGCAGGGGACTGATTTCTAAGGAATCCTCAGGAAACCTCCAGGAATTCCAAGGCTCTGGGGAAGGTAATCTGAAAAACTGCTGAGCCAATGGAGTGATGGGCAGCATGTCCTTCAAGCAGGGTCGGTCAGTACCGTTCTTCATGGTGGGAGTCTTGAGGGTGGATGAGGATGGTTGGGAGATGGCTTCCATGGAGGCTTGTTGGTAGACATTGCAGGTGATGTCTACCTAAAACACTGACTGGCAAGCCGGGATGTGTCAAATTCCCTGGGCTCACCAAGTCTCCAGTTTCAGGCCTCAGAGGATCTTGCCTTGGAGAATTCAAAGCCCTGAGCTTGAAACCCAAGGGCCATGTGCCCTCACAGAGGCCCTAGCAAGAAGCACATTTCCTTTGACAAAAGTCCTCCAGGATGAACAGGTTGCTCTAGATCTTTTAAACTCTTTCTTGCTCTGTCTTTAAGCTGTCACGCTGAAATGTGATTATTTATGTGTGTTTGTCTAGTGTCCCTGGGAGGAGACATGTGGGTAATTGCTATGAGTAGGCATCCACCTGTGAGACCTCTCTCTCCCTAGGCTGTCTCTCCTCACCTGAAATGGTTCTGTAGTAGTTCAGAAACAGACAACATCTCTGGCAACAATGACAAAGCACTTGGCTCAGAGAAGCTAGCCACTGGCTGATGCTCAGGATGCTCACAGTTTCTCCTGGGGATGAAGTAGCCTGTACCTGAAGTAGCTACGCATCTGCTCCATCCCAGGTGCAGAGATGGGTGGTGGGAGGGTCCCACAGGGATGAAGAGGGTGGATGCTCTTAGAAATTTCCTGTCTGGTGAGGAGCCTGATGTATAGAAAACTATACACCCAGAAGTATACTGTTCTGTTGTAATGAAGGGCCCAGTGGCTGTGATATGAGTCACCAGGTGCACTGGGGTGGTCTGCTCACCATCCTTCTCTGATCTCTTCTGTGTAACAGATGCTGAACTACACAGATGCCATCACTGGGTTCTTTGGTTGGTTGCTGCTTTCAAACTGGTCCAACCAATAGGGAACTATGAGAAGATTTAGACAGGAGCCAGAGAATGCATTTAAATCACCCATTTCTTCACTACCAAAAAATAAAACAAAACAAAACAACAACAACAACAAAAAAAATGCTGGCAAAGTAAGGGGAAAAAACTCAGATTTCCTTGGACCCATAGTTAAAGTAACACTCTCAATCTGCACACTTGATAATTTAGTGAGTGATCATTGTCACACAGGTACTGTGTCAGAGTAGCCTTGGTTGATTCTTTATTTCTGAAATTATCTCTATACAGGAGTGAGGTCAGCATATATATATGTATATGTGTGTGTGTGTGTGTGTGTGTGTGTGTGTGTGTGTCTATCTCCTATCACCTCTTTCTTAGGACGTCCCTTGGTTGGAATATCCTTTGACTGAAGACTGTTGCTCCTTTGAAGAAAACAGGCTCTTCTCTGATGTGGGATGTCTTTCTGTACGTTGTGAATATGTGTTGCTCCCATTTGTTAATAAATAAAACTGGTTTGGTCTATGATAAGGCAGGATAGAACCATGCAAGAAATCCAAGCAGAGATACAGGGAGAAGAAGGGCGGAGTCAGGGTCAGATGCTCTCTAGCTACCCAAGGAGGAAGATGCCAGCAGACCGATAATGCCACGGCCACCTGGCAATATATAGATTAATAGAAATGGGTTAATTTAAGTTGTAAGAGCTAGTTAGTAATAAGCCTGAGCAATAGGCTAAACAGTTTGTAATTGATATTAAGGCTCTGAGTCATTATTTACAAGTGGCCATGGGACAAGGCGGGACAGAGAAAAACCTCCACTTACACTTCTCTTCTTTCTCCTCCTAGCTTCTGGTAACTTCCTTGTTTCAGAAAGGTTGGTCCTAAGATGATGGGGTTCTGCTGTTACCAAGACCTAGACTGCTGTTCTAGCCCATTAGTGAGCTTTGCTTGCACTACTCCATACAGCATCTTCAACTAGAAGCTCTCTTTGAATCCCTCAATTTTTAGACATATTGCTTCTCTTTTTTGGTACCCAGACTGCTTCAAGAAGGAACATGTTAATTTCCTAAATAGGAAAACAGCTTTCTTGAAGGATGAGTCTTAAAGAAAAGGGGGATCTTAGAGGTGGGTCAGATTGGAGTCAGAGATTACTTGAAACACAATCTACGATATCTCACTGATGTTCCCCAACAGCTCCAGAGGAAGGGATGCTCCATCCAAGACCAGCCAGGCTTGCAGAGGACATCTGAGAGCATTATTCTCATGTTCTTGCGAACAGAGAAAGGGCATTATTATTCAGCTCACATCCAAGGTCTCAATGCTGCCCACAATCCCATATTTCTTCTTGTCAAAGATTTACCTTAAAATCTAAATAGCAAGTTGGACTGGTGGGTGAAGAATGTTCTATAAACAATGGAAGTTGTGTCTGAGAGCCTAGGAAGAGAGGGGATGACTCTGTTCTTAGGAGCTGAGGTTGTGTTAAGCAGTCAAGCCATGAAAACTGGATGTGATGGCTAATCTTGGCTATCAACTTCACTACATTTGGAAATAACTAAAACCCAGGGGTGAACCTGTAAGGTATTTTTCTTGGTTGGATTATTTGAGGTGGGAGACCCACTCTAAATCTGAATTATCTGTGGTCAGAAGATCCGCCCTAAATCTGGTCCACACCTTCTGGGGCAGTCCACCTAAAAGGAAGCAGAAGAAGGGAGCCTGTGACTTCTGTCTGCTTGTCCTCACTCTCACTGGCAAATTCAGGCTATCCTGAGACATTCCTTCACTGTGTTAGAACAAACTTCTTCCTGGTTCCAACATGGACTGAGAACTGGCAGCTTTCTAAGACCATACGGGGACTCCAGCACCAGATTGGGACTGCTGAGACATCTAGCCTCATAGACTGTAGAATTACCAGATCGACCAGGAGATAGCCATTTTGTGTGTGTGTGTGTGTGTGTGTGTGTGTGTGTGTGTGTCTAATACACTAGTGTTTTGAGTCTCTGAAATCCTGACTAAGAAGCTATACAACCCTTCACAACCCAGGATTCCTCAGCCATCGACAGGGAATCATAATAGAATCTGCTGCAGAAGGCTTTAGTGAGACTTAACCAAGTCATACACAGGCTTAGCACAATCTCTCAGCCACATTAGACATTTGATAAGTAGTGGTTATTGCCATTGTTGACAAATGAGAGGTGTGGTTCATCAGGCAGCTGTGAGAAGAGACGAGTGAGCAGGACGATTTTATGATGTGGTGTGATGGGTAAATCTTGTCAGTTGATCAGATTGAGTAGTGTCTTTGGGTGTGCCTGTGAAGTCATTCCAGACAGGATTAGCCAAGGGATGAAGACCCAGGCTGGATGTGGGGAGCCCAATCCCATAGGATGGGACCTGGGTGGAATATGAAGGTAAAACCCATCCCATCTCTCTTTATCCTGGTCACTGTAGGATGAGTTGTTCCACACCACCATGTCCTCCATGAAACCTCTGAAACTGCAAGCTTGAGAACTCTCCTCCCTTTCAGTTGGTTTTCTCGGGTATGGGGTCAGAGTAGTGACAAAACCAATGAACATAGACTGAAAGCCTTAGACACGCGTATCATGGAGGTTAGAGCTGAGTGGACGCACAAGGGACATAATACAGGGTTGTGGGCAAAACTGAGACCTTGGATGTGAGCTGAATAATATTGTCTTTTCTCAGTCTACAGAAACATGAGAATAATGCTCTCAGAAGTCCTTCTCAAGCCTGACTGGTCTTGAATGGAGTGTCCCTGCTTCTGGAGCTGTTGGAAAACACAACTAAGATCATGTAGATTGTGTTCCAAGTATGGTGACCTTGACCATGGGCTCAGGACTTTAATTCCAATCTCTTACTTTTCTAATGTTGGCTCATTTTTATCCCCTCAAAATCATTCCCTTGATTTTTTTCACCCCAAAAGAGGTGATAGCTCTCGCAGGCTTGTTAATGCCATTTTGTGGGACATCTTAGAAAACGATGCCCATAAATCACAACAAATCCATTCTTGGGAGAGAAATAACAAAGGTTGATTTTGCTCTGGTTTAGAAACATCCCCAGAGTCACATAACTCGTGGGAGGTAGAAGCAGGATTAATTAAGATGCTGCCTTTTCTGGCCTCCAACTTTATATGTTCTCCTATTTATCATACTCCTTCAGCCATTTCTTCATTGAAATTAAGAACCATACTTCCAAACAGAGCCACTTGCTTCACACACTCTTCTTTGCTTTAAGAAACCCTATTTTTGTGGCCAGCTCAGACATTGCTGCTTGTTAAAAAAATACCAAGGGACAAGAAAACAGGGCCTGAAATGTTTTATCTGGAAAAACAAACTCACATGCAGACAAACAAGGAGACAATTAGTTTTTGTTTGGGCTGAGGCCAGGGGGGTATTTGTGTCATGGAAGTGGAAGTCTATAGACTTTAATAGGATTATTGTAGGGTGAGAAAATCCATTTAGAGTATGGTAGGCAATAAACATAAAAAACAGGAGGAGCAAAAGATACCTATACACATTTTTTGTGCATACCAAAAGAATAATAATTAAAAATTAAATGTGTTTATAATCGTATTTACTGATGCACTATTCTTAGCAGAAAGAAAATGGAGCCAGCCTACATGTCTATCAATAGATGAATGGACAAAGAAAATGTAGTCCATACACACAAAGTAATCGTATTAAGCCATAAAGAAAAATGAAATAATGAATTTGAAGGTAAATAGATAGATATGAAAATTATTATATTAAGTGAAGTAGCCTAGACCTCAAATAAGACAAATAAATACCTCACGTTCATATGTGAGTCTTAGATTTTAATTTTTCTACATGACTATAGATGTGGATGTGGGTATAGGTTATAAAACAGATAGGCAATGATGAAAGGAGAAAATGGAGTCTTAAGGAAGAGGAGGGGGGAATGAAGGTACTAGAATGCATCTGACATGAAAGAGGGGAGTGGCTACTAGGAAAACAAAAGGTACAGTTGGGGAATGGACAGTGAGTAGCAAAGGAGAAGAAACAAAGTCAAAGCATGTATGAAAATATGATAATGAAATCCATTAACATGCATGCTAATTAAAATTAAAAAATAGTTTACAGGTCAAATAAAATCATATAAAAATGCAGTGTAGGAATATCCTAGTAGTTGAAATTGCATTATTACCTCCAAAGATGATTGCATCCTTCACAAATCACCATTAACAAAGCCACACTTTGTATTAGGCACTCCACTTACATGTAATCATTTACTCCTCAAGGATGCTACAAAGTACATATTGTTAGTTATATTTAAATTTCTTTTTCATACAAATATTTTGGTCATATTCTTTCCTCTCCCCCAACTCCTCCCAGATTTTCTCCCATCACCATTCATACAACATCACATTCTTTTTCTCAAAATCAAGACCATATACAACAAAGTGCACATATACACAAAAACACACAAAATCCCCCCAAACAAAGCAAAGCAAAGCAAAACAAAACAAAACATGGTGTCCATTTTGTGTTGGCCAACTGTTCCTGAACATATGGCCTGTCCTGGGCTATGGTTGATATATCCATTCATTCTTTTAAGGAAAATTGATATTCCCTCTCCCAGAAGCTATCAATTGTAAAGAACGTCTTGATTAGGGGTGGGACTTTGTGCCCACTTGCTTTCTCTGTGCTGTGATTTTGTCCCATTTGAATTTGTGCAAGTCTTGTGTATACTATCACAGTCTCTGTGAGTTCATCTGTGCTTCAGCCATATTGTACCTGGAAAACACTATTTCCTTGGAGTTATCCACCACCTCTGGCTCTTAAAAATTTTCTACCTACTGTCCCACAAGGATCTCAGGGCCTTGAATGGGAGGGCTTTAGTGAAGACCTCCCATTTATAGTCGAGTCTTTCACTTTCTTCATGCTGTCCAGTTGTGGGTCTCTGTGCCAATTACCATCTATTGCAAGAGGAAGCTTCTGTGATGAGGATTCAGAGATGCACTAACACACGGGTATAGAAATATGTATTTAGTGGTTGTTTTATTGCTATGATCATTTTGCGGAATAATTGTACTAGGTTTTGCTATATGGCCTATAGGTCATGACCTATCTAGTCTCAGGCTTTTGGCCCCATTAACAAGTATGGTCAGGTATGGGTGCTATCTCACGGGCTGGGCCGGAAATCCAATCAAAAGTTGGTTGGTTACTCTCATAACATTTGTGCCATCATTGAACCATTGGGTATATTTTTCAGGCAGAGTGCTATTGTAGCTCATGGTGTTTGTAGCTGAATAAAATTAATGATCACTTTTCTAATTTGGTGGTTAAAGGTATTAGGGCAAAATAACTTAAGGAAAATAGCAAAGTGTAAAACGAATGTGGAATCCGAGCCTCAGTCTGAGTCATTGTTCTCATTTCTGCCTCCTGTGAGATCTCTTAGGAGTCCAGGAAGGCCTCAAAATCCTAGCTATTGGATAGAAACTATGGATATCTAAATAGTGCAAAGGCCTAAATCAAAGCCTGTGATGGGTTCTGGTCCAAAATCAAATGTATTGATTGTGCAATTCTCCTGAGACAGTAAGGCAATGTAATTCTAATGGAAATAGGCCTGCTGTTGCCTTTGAGTTAGAACATCGTGGTATCTCCTGAAGCGTGGCTTTACTTAGGTAATATGTGCATATTTTAATTCTCTTCCCTGCTTCTGATACCCAATAAAAGTTGGCCTCAATACAAACATGCTGATCTACTGACCAATTGGATTGATTGATTGATTAATTGATATATTTGGGGCTATATGGCTAAGAGCTTCCAACTCTTGTCAGGAATTGATTTTAAACTCTGTAGGTTAAAAACAAAATCTATCACCTCCCTTATATTGTGATGAGATACATCTTATTAAAGAGAAACTGAAAATTCCTCATCTTCCAACAGCTCAAGACCATTGTGTGTGTGTGTGTGTGTGTGTGTGTGTGTGTGTGTGTTCTTGTTCAACATCTAATTTATTTGTAGTTTTATTGAGGGAGGAGAATCTGTAATTCTTATGCTCAATTTTCAGAATAGATAAACAAACAAAAACAAACAAACAAAAAGCTCACATGGTAGACATGAAAGGTTTTTGTCTAATTAAAGAACCACTTTCTCTAAACCTTGGCTATGATGATTTTATTCTCAACCTAATTTCTTTGTTTTTTTTTTTCTTCTCAGGAGAGGAATAGTCAAGGTCTTGCAATGTCATCCAAGGTCACCTGGAGTGATGCTCTTCCTGCCTTTGCCTCCAGAGTTCTGGGATTATAGGTGTATGCTACCATATCTGTTTTTGGACCCCATTGCTTATGGTCTTTTTTTTTTTTCTGACAAAAGATTCCATTGTTTGTGTAGTCAACTTGGTTTTGAAAGTTTTTTCTCTGTCACAAATATTCACATGTTGTTTACTAAAACTTATCATTTAATGCATTTTACAAACTAATTAAACTCTCAAGCAGCACATAAATTGTACCCTGTGGCCATGGAAACATTTACTTTGTCTGGATTGGTCAGGACCTTATCATGTAGGGCACAGGCCACCCAAGAGCTGGGTACTGAGGAAACAAAGCTTATGAGACTTAGAAGTGGGTACATGGGATCAACTGGGACCATTCTATTGCTCTTAGTGGGGCATGGGAACTTAAGTATAGTCAGGCAGAATAATCCTTGAGATAAATCACATTCCTTCTGGATTTGCTCATCTGGAGAAGGATCAGAACAAACATGTTGCTCTCCATTTTTCCATTTTGCAGCCATATCCACACTGAGAACGCTTTGCTCCCCTTTTATGTGACACCACGAATTTCTTCTTTTCTAAACCTCGTCCTACCATGTATCACCAAGAGCTTTCATCAATACAGGTAAGTTTATTTTCTCCATTTTACACTGAGTTGAGGCTCGGTGAGGTTGTACTTGAAGATTATAAAATGATAATTGTCACAGCAGGCTCAGAGCCAAAACCAAGTGATCAGTCACCCCCTCCTACACCCAACACCCAGGATGAGTCAGAGATCTTTCTGTTTTCCCATTATTCCCTTGACTTACTTTATAATCATACTTGCTTATTTTTAATGTTTTCTAATTATAAAATTAATCCATACCCATGGCGGATGTTACAGAGAAGCATAAAGATGACGATAAATTTACTCACAATCTTACCACCTAGAGGAAATAAGTGTTGAAGTGGTGTGCTATTTTCTCTCCAGGCATCAGGAGCCTAAATGTTCACTGAACTCAACTGCTTTCTTAATGAATAGATAAAATTGGCTCAACCCTTCTCTCCCTGACTCCCATCAGTTCAATGTCATGGAACTGAGTGCAAACTCTGTTCTGAAGTAGATATGAAATTTTGGTCAGTACCTTAAGCCCTTTGTTTATCTTTTGGAGTTCATAATCTTCTGAAAGTATATATGAGAACCTAACAAATCAGCAAATACTTTGAAAAATACAGAGTACGACCCTAAAAGGAATACAAATACTAATGGCTTATGAATTTGCTGCCCTTTCCAGTCACAAAACATTTTTAAAAACCCTATATGGAATCACAAGACATAAAAGAGATAAATAAATGATTTTTCTTTTTTTTTTTTTGGTTTTTCGAGACAGGGTTTCTCTGTGTAGCTTTGCGCCTTTCCTGGAACTCACTTGGTAGCCCAGGCTGGCCTCGAACTCACAAAGATCCGCCTGGCTCTGCCTCCCGAGTGCTGGGATTAAAGGCGTGCGCCACCACCGCCCGGTAAATAAATGATTTTTTAAAAAAGCTTAAAGCCACTTCCAACCTATAAGTTGTCACAGATGAACCCTGGGGCACAGAGGAGTTATTTAGAGACCATGCTTTTTTTTTTTAAACACTATTTAGACAATTTTTCAACTGCTTTAATTTTAGAAAGTAGCCAAACAAACTCTCCAGACCCTGAGATAGAGAAGGGAGTAGGCTAAGAGGTCAAGAAAAAACCAGTGCACCATTGCTTCTGAATCCTAAGGGATGTGAAGCATGCCCAGCACCTGTGTGAGAAGATGGTATGGAGGGGCAGCTGAGCAGACAGCTCAGCCAGTACAGTGCTTGCCTTGTAAGCACAAACTCTGAGTCCAATCTCAAGACTCAGGTACAAAAGCCAGGCATGGTAATCCTAGGCTGGGGAGGTGGAGAGAGGGGGATCCCTGGGGTTCACTACCAGCCATCTTAGTGGAATCAGGGAGATTCTGGTCCCAGTCAGAGATCCTATCTTAAAGAAACAAGGTGGATGGTTCCTGAATAATGACACCTGAGGTTGTCCTCTGGCCTCCACACACATATGCACAGGTGCAAACCCTCATCCCACCTACACACAAAAGAAGGTGAGGTCCTCACACTAGGTGTGGCTATTGTGGAGTCCACTCAAGTTCCTTTCATGGTAGCCTCCCACTCACTTGCTGTGTGTTGCAGGAGGGGTGGGAATTCATTGAGAACTGATGACTGAGTATGTTCACAGACACATTTAGATTCACTTCCAGGCTCTGGGAATAATCTGGACAGTGTGTGTTGAGCATTTGCTCTGCACCTTGTCGTATGCTGGGGATAGCAAGGCTGTGCAGAGAAGCTGTAACTTTACTCACTCCCCTTGCCCTGAGGACTTACTGGCAATCTGGGGAGCTACATGTGAGCAAAAAACCATCATAAAGTTAATGTGAAATTGCAAATAGTATATGTACCATATGAACATAGGCTGAGAGATCAGAAAGACTGTGGTGAGGGGGAGATACCTAAGCGATGATCTGACATTAATAAGCCCTCAAGGAAGGAGGTTGTACAAAGGTCCTGTGGTGGATAGGGGTTCAGTTCCTTCTGGGAACTGAAAAAAGGTGTGTGTCCATAGCACAAGACAGGACTGAGAAAGGAAGCAGATCTGAGGGCAAGCAAGTTCTTGTGGACCATGCAAAGGATTTTATCCTTTATTCCAGAAGTCCTAGGAAGCTGAGACTCTTTGAAATTTATCCTTTTGTGAGATGATAAATTTATTCTCAGGAAAGGTGATGGGGAGGAAGGAACTATAAGTTACATTAATAACAAATTAAAGAGGACTCAGCACGTGGGTTGTTGTACATTTTCTTACTTTACTGTGGCTGTTCTGGATGCATAAACTTATGGCTTGAAACAAGAGGGATTAATTCAGTTCTAGTGAATAAACTTCAATGTTGGTGGCTCGAAATAAGAGATGAGCTAAAATTCAACGTATCCACAACAGAATTCATTCCTTGTTTCTTTCAGCTTCTAGTGGCTGCTGGCATTCCTCCTTGGTTTTGGTTGCCCCTCTCTGGTCTCCACTTCTGTCTTCCCCTGTGCTCTCATCTGCCATCAAACATTCTTCTGCCTCTTGCCCATAAAGAACTGTGTGGTTACATCTCTGAACAACTGGGATGACCAAAGATACTCTTACGTCAAGATCCTTAATTTGATCACATCTCTAATATCTTTTTTGTCAATAAAGCAGCCTTCATAGCTTCCTTTTATTAATACCTGAGTATGCTTAGGGTAGTCATTTGGTTGTCTATGGAAGAGAGCAGGGCCTGGGGCACGGATGTTGCCAGGGATTCTGGCTTGCAAACTGGATGGATGGTGCTGAGATGACATTGGAGTCACTGATCAACTCAGTTTGATCTTGCTGAGCTGGATATGTCTGAGAGATCTGAGAGTAACTGTCTATCAATTTGTAAATGTAAGTCTGGAGTCTAAAAGAAAGCTCAGATCTAGAGACACATTTTGAAAATCAATATAGTAGGGTGCTCCACAAGGGTGATTACCCAGGAAAGAATATAAAGGAAGGTAGAGAAGGGTTTGGAAGCAAACCTTGAAGGACTTAGAGGAGAATGATGAAATAAAGAGAACTGTCAGGGAGCACTGGAGGCAAGCAAGCATAGGGAAGTATTACCTCGGATTCCACTTGTCTTGGAGTATCTCCACACACTCTTGTAATGATGCTCTAGGCAACCTCAGGCCATCACCTGCATATGATACACATGTCTATCCCTGTCCTAAAAATTAACATAGCAAACCAGGACCCCCACCATGGAGCTATGGGTAGGTACCACCAAATTTCTCTGCTTCAAATAGACATCAATGACTCCCCTTTCATTGATAGTTTCTGTTCAAATGTATTCTACAATATACATAAATACAGAAGTAGAGGGATAAATATAACCTAGACTTGTTTGGGGTGCATGCTTAGTTAGATAAATTGTCTCCTCTTATTTTTAAGGAGAAATCCCCATTTGCCATATACCTTGGATGTGTAGTTAAAATCAGATGAATCATAGGAAGGACTATGAGCAGCAGAAAAATGGTTAGATAACTCAAACTTGTTATTCATACTAGAGAGCCACCGGCTGGCTGCTGCTGCACTGTACTATCGCTTTATTTCTGAATAAAGTCTCTTTGTCACCATGTCGTTTGCCTCTTTCAATTCTTTGAATGAGATGCAAAAAATCTGGAAGCACCTTGTTCAAACACTGACCACCATTAACAAATCCAGAGAGGTGGAAAGGTTGCTGTCAGAAAGCCAAGGGGGAGGTGATTTTCAGAAGGCAGTGGCTCAGCTCTTCCTCAAATGCTGGGAGGCTCAGTTTAGTTGAGAACAGAAACTGCCCATGTGCTTCATCACATGGATGCCAGTTGCAAGAGTCTCTGAAATCACCGCACCCAGCAGAACAATGATCCATGGGAAGGAAACAAGAAGGTGGTTTGGTTCAAGTAGCCAGTGTTGGTTCAAACTTTGAGAGTCTGACCTTGAGTAGTTTATTTTAGGCATATTTAAGCACAGCACAGTTTGGTGAAAGCTTTCCTAGTGATAATTCAATGCTGTGTGCACAATAAAGCTGAAGATGTGGCTACATCAAAACTCTTTGTAAAGTTCATGTGACATCTTCCTTGAAGATGGGTTCTATAGATTGACTACATGTGGCACCTTCCATAAAGATAGGTTCTATAACTGACAAACTCATGATAAGGGTCTGGGGAGGATCTTGTGTGGTCTTGACCAAACAGATAGAACTATTAACTAAATCTGCTCCCAGTTTTCTGGGTGGATAACAGGTTATGGAGCCCTTCCTTGGAAGGAAAAAACCCCGTGTGTTTAGCATTCCTGGTTCACACAGTGCTTATCTGTAAGCACAAGAACCTCCATGCCTCCACAAATTCCTATAGTAGTGTTGAGAGAAACCAGGTTAGACAGGGAGCAGGCAAAGTGTGCGTGGATGGAAAGATAATACAGGACAAGTGGAACTAATTCCTCCATGTTCATATCACTGTTTTCTCTTTGTACATTACATTTTTACACTTGCCTTTCTGATCACACACTAACTGCTACTTCTTCAGGAAAGCGATCCTGGCTACTGGATTCTCCCTTTTAAAAGTTCTCATAGCCCCGTGTCTTCATCCTATTCAGTTATGGTTTGAATGTGAAATAGCTCATGTGAAAGCTCCGGTCCTCCTCTTGGTGCTGGGAGATGGTGATCAGCCAGTGAAGGCTTAGCATGTGTAGGCAGAGATGTTGGGGCTAGGCAGACCTAGTTTTCATTGAGACGATCCCCACTTACCTCTTTTCTGTTGCCATTCCAGACAGGTAACTGGCAAGGGAGGTTAGGGGCTTAGCTGGAGGAAGTAGGTCACCTGGGGTATAACCTCTTCCTGCTTCTTGTATGACACGGGGTGAGAACCTCTTCTGCCCCACACTCCCACTGCCAAGCAAACATGACTGAAGCTTCTGAAGCTGTGTTAGGTCTGATCCTTAAGTTGTTCTCTCATATAATTGGTCCCGGTGACAGAAGGTTACTAATAAGTAACTCTAACCGAAGATGATGGAAACTTACTCATATGTGTGATAATTTTGTTTATGACATTCTTTGCTCCTTGAAAATGGGATCCTGTTTATTTTCTAATTATTGTTTTCCCAGGACACAGCCCCAAACTGGCACATAGTAGGTGCATGGATAGCTTTTGTGAACAACCCAATGATCTGATGAATGCTTCAGTTGTAAGAAAGGTAGAATACTTTCTATAATTCTGACCCAAGCTTTGGTATCAGCTATGCAAAACTTTGAATCCAGAGCCTTCTGTTTCTTAGTAACATGGCTTTAGAAAATTTAGATTATCTAACTGACTCTGGGCATCATGGTTTTCACAGCTATACAGCGGAATGATTGCCTTTATCTATATGATACCATCTACCGGGCTGAGTCTGATGCATTTTGCCCTCACAGCAATTCCACCTTGTCAAGAGCTGACAATCAGACACACAAAACAGGTGATACATATGAATTTTGCAAATGTATCATTTTGGGATAGAAAATGGAGACAGAGAAAGTGTGTGGCAGGGGAGAGTGTCACTGTGTAGTGGGTGCTTAATGAGTCCCATTTAGTGGTTGTGTTGGGTTTAATTTTACCCTTAGTACATGTGCTTGAACTCTTGTAGCTGGTAAGGCAGGATTTTCTAATTATGGAAGATGGTCTAGTGAAGCATGTACCTGCCCATGCTGATGAGGCTTCAACGCAGCTATGCGTTGAGGCAAGGACTTGGCGGACCTAGTTTTCTTTCATGAGGGCCTCACTTTCCCCTTTCCTGTTGCCATTCCAGCTGGACATTGACAAAGAAAGCCAAAGCGGTTTTTTTTTTTTGACTGAACCCATACCTCTGAGATCACATGGGGAGATGGGCTGCTTGCTGGAAATCTTGAGTAATTCAGTTTATTAGTCTGGGTCCCTGTAATTAAACAGTCATGTTCGTTAGCATTTCTGCTTGTATGCCTTCCCTTTTCATGTTAGAGTTGAAGCTCAAAGTAATTATTTATATGATTTCTCAATTTGTTTTGGTTTCTGTTTTCCCAAAGTGATACTTTTGCAAAATTCATACACAGCACTTGTTTTGCATGTCTGATTGTCAGCCCTTGACAGGAAGAAATAACTGCAAGAGAAAAATTGTCAGATGGAGTCTGCATTCTGGATGTTAGGTAACTCTGAGAATGTGCTCCTTCTGAAGAATTTGCAAGGAGATTTCTAAACCTCATGTACGTGTGTGTGTGTGTGTGTGTGTGTGTGTGTGTGTGTGTGTGTTGTAAATCTGGGAGCATATAAAGTTACTGTTGAACAGTTATTTAGCTTGGTTTGGGCATCACAACAAACAGATTTTTTCCCCTAGTATTATGCAAGAATAGCAGAGTCTTCATCAAGAGGCAAATGGGGAGCTATAAGGCTCAGTTTGGGGCCCCCTTTTTTTCCTTCCAGTAGATCCTTTTTACAATTGATGGGAATAATTCCTCTCAAGGGCATTTGTGGGGCATATCTAAGCAACTGTCACTCAAGATAAAGCAAACTGTGGTTCTTGTCTCTGGAACAGTTGTTACCCTTTCCTGTTCATGGGAGACAAAAGTCAAACTGATCAGTGAGTCAGTAAAAGACACCCTAAACACCAGAGCAGCAGGAAAGAGAGCATAGTGCCACATTGGTGACATTTATAACAAAGGATGCTGATGGATGGATGTGTTAATGCTAAGGAAGTAGAGATGAAGAGGAAAAATGAAAATGAAGAAAGGAAAGAAAGGACCATTGACAATATTTTTGGTGGCAGTTTCTCTTGGTAACTGTAGTGACCTGACAGCTTTGATATCTAGCTTTTCTTTCCAGTGCCCATCTTACAGATATAAAGGTAGAGTCTCGGGGAACATTGAGTGCCTCAGTGATACATCCAGGAGCATCCATTATAAGATATTACAGACAGAACTTAAATGCCATCTATTTCCCCAAAGCCTGTGCACCTTCTGATGTCCCTTGTAGCTGCTCCTAACAGCAATTACATGCAATTTGGGAGATGAAATAATTGACCAACATCTCCAGATTTACTGACTACTTACATACAGACTATATGCTAAGTTTTCGGTTGTATGGCTGCATAATGCTCAGTGAAATGTGAAGTGAGTACGGACCTGGAATCAGGATGATATAGTCAGAAACCTTTAGGATGACAATGTAGCTAATACAAATGTAGGTACCACTGTGATACCACTGTAAAGACGAAGAAAAGGAGAAACAGAATAATGCATGGAAAAATGGATTTGACTTGGGATACTATGAATGATGAATGCTAGTCCAGGGATAGCCCAAGTGGGTGGAGCTGCATCATCCATTATTAGTCCCAAGGCCTATTTTCAGCAGAATGGCAGGTGTACCAAGCAGGATATGTGAAACCTGAATAGGAATAATGAGCTATGGGTTTGGAGCAACAGAGTTATCAGTGGAATAGAAAAGAAAGAGTGTGTGCTTTGAAATAAGAACAGTTAAAAATAGAAAAAAAAAAAACTTCAGTGTACAGATATTAGCCTTATTGCTTAGCTGTAAGGGGCTCTGAACTGGCGATTTAGCTTCCTGGAGTTCAAGTCCATCCTCTGGAAAATGGAACAGGGCAATAGGACTTTCTTGTGGGATCACAATGAAGACTTCGTAAGTTTGTATCTGCAAAAAGTCCAGAACAACACCTGACCCACTGGCTTGAGGAACACTCTGTAAATATTTGAGGAAAGATGAAAAGGAAAAGAATTCAAGTGAGGAAATCACAAGAACCTTCAAGGGGTAGAGGGCATGAGCAGTGGGTCTTTGAAAGTGACAGGGTTTCCCTGGTGTTTTATGTGAACAAATTCCAGAGGTATGTCCAGGAAAAGGCAGGCACTTTGTGACATTCTAGGAGGTTATGAAGAGGATTTTATGAGTCTATACCATGGTTGATGATCCAGTTAGAAGTAATTACCCATTGTGGGCCAGTCTGCCTGATGGGTGCCTGCCTTATTCCCACCTCCATGCAAAAGAACCAACCAAAACCATCATTTTTGGAGAGGCTGAATGACTTACGCAAATTGTGCTGAGTCAAGCTGAGTCAAACTTAGTCATGCTTGAGAACGAGTGGCCCAGCCCCATTGGATTTCCAGCTTTTGCATTCCATCTTGCAGCTGAAACATTCAAGATGAGCCCTCAGAGCTAAGCTGTACTGCCAAGACCCATTGGCCTGCTCGCATTAAGGGGGATTGACTGCCACGTGGAGTTGAGCCTTCCAATGAAGATATATGTGTGGCTCACAGAGGCTGTGATTTTTTTGACATGTCACCTCCAGCATAAACATTTCAAATTCCATAGCTCACTGTGGAAATGATTTGGAAGAAGGAGATGAAAGTTATCATTTATTTAGGGGGCTTTATCAACAGAGGGCTTCTCTAGCTTTAATAAATGAAATGTGTTGTGCGTACAACAGGATCATTGAGGCATGAGAGACCATGTCTGCCCATGAAGGGCTTTGAATAATTTACATCCTGGAAGGGTATTTTATGACAGTACTTATAATCTTCTTATTTGTTCAAAATCAACATTTACAGCCGACGTCTTTGAACTGATGCGGCAGGTAAACTTATCTCTTTATTAAGTGGCAGGAATCAAGCATACTCCAGAAAGGGAGCTTTCATTGAAATTGATTCCTCTTTGGTTATCAATATTTTATTCTCCAAAAACAGCCAATAAATAATAGAGGTCAGTTATTAAATTTTCATTTTAATTAATATATTAGTAGAGGGAACTCTTTTAATTTGAAAGGGCATGAGAGTGAGCTTTGGAATTTTACAGAGGTGCCCTTATTAGGTACCTCCATCTCTGATTACCACTTGGTCTCCCAGCAGAGGCCTGGAATTTATTACTGGGAGCTGTAATAGGTACAAGAGGCTCTTCCAGGTAATATGACCTTGGACAGTCAAAATGAAGAAACATGCTATACCAGAATGTCTGCAAAATATGAGGAGAACATTTTGCTTCTACCAGCTCTTCCATGTTTGGGGCCTGCAGGGAATATATCACATCCCCCAAGAGTCCAAAGGACTGTCTGGGTATAAGCATGCAGCACTCAAGAGGTAACCACAGCCAGTGTGTCCCTGTGAGAAGCAGCCTGGCTCAAGTGAAGGAGCCTGAACATGGGTGTTCTCCAACATTGGTGTCAAGGGGGGAAATTAATCTCCTCCTCTGAGCTTTTCTCTGCTATGGAATAGATTAATGATGTTTGTCCCATAAGTTTGTACTGACAAATACGCAATTTCCATAAGCAGCACCGTAGCTGTTTAAACAGCCATTCTAAATATCCTAACCTGAGAGGTCCTGGTGCCCAACAGTCATTCCACCAGGGAACACTAATGTGGACTTTCTGAATTGTTAGCTTTTCAACCCTAACAAAACACAAGAGGCAATCAACTTATAAAGCAACCACGTTTATTGTGGCTCAGTTTTGGAGGTTCTAGTTTAAGACTGGGGAATGAGGGCCTGTTTGCTTTGGGCCCGTGACTAAGTAGCACTTAGCACCAGGAGTGCATGGTGCAGTAAAAGTGCTCACATTCTGACCAGGGACCAAAAAGGATGAAAAGGAAACGGAGTTCTCCAATGCCATTCAAGCACATACCTTCACGATTTAAGGTTTTCCCATAAGGTCCTACCTTGGGGGAGATTTCACTATTTCCTTATAATGCTACTCTGAGGAATGAGCCTTTAACACGCGGGCCTTTGGGGGATATTCGAGATGCAAAGCACAACGGCAGCTAAGACATTTCAACATTGTGGATTCTTCATGTCACTAGACCAACAAGCAAACAAAGAGTCCTTTGACTGGTCTAGTGGTTAACCATCTCAATTATCATGACAAATCAGGCTGTTGTTACACAACATTGGGCACGGCTCAGGAGACTATAAGACTAGGAGTTTCCTGGGGAAACTCTTAATTGTCCGTTTCCCAGAGTCTTAGCTAGCACAACTGTGACAACCCAACAAAACCAAGACCATAAGGGACTGGCCCCTCTCGGAGCTGAAAGACTGATTTACCTTCAAGGTAGAGAATGCCTTCTAGAAAGAGGGGCAGAGGTTGTGGGATGTTCAATAGAAGAGACTATGTGAATCTCGGTGGCCAGAGGACGCAGGGAAAGTGAACTCAACTGACATCTTCCTGACAATCATTCAGCAGTCAGTGTGACTTCATGCATCCTTATACTGGGCACACAGTCTTTTGACCTGCATAAGTATGGGTGTCCTTTGCTTTCTGTCTTAGGAAGCTGATCTTTCTGGAATATCAGCCCATTCTATACTTTAGCTTCCTCTTGCTTGTGGCCGATGTGAGTGAACAGGAGGTCAGACAGAAGAGGAGAAAGTGCTTTGGTATTTGTCCCCTGTGTGCCACTCCTGTTGGGTCCATGAACTGGCTGTGGCTGTTGCCATAAAGTTACACTGCCTTTACCACAGCCTTCTTTGGGTCTAGTTATAGGATTATCCAGTCTGTTCCTGCCCCATTTTGGGGGCTGTAGTAGATAGAGATGGCTGTCCCTGTCACCAAGCTAGGGAAGAGATCAGGAAAGACAAGAGCCAGGCTAGTGGAGAGATTTGGGCTCTGGTTTCCATTTCCCGAATCCTTCTAAGTGACCTCAATGGCTTTTCAGGTTTGAAGCCCCTTCTGCTATGTTATGGTCCTTCATACGCAAATCCATAATTCATTACAAGGTTTAGGTTGTGAACACAGTTTGTAGATATATAGGAGGAATCTGGGAACAGGAGTACAAATTAAGAGCGGATGTTGCAGAATCCCACTGCCTCCAACAGATGTGCTTGCAGCCCCTTTGCTTACGCAATTCAGCAGGTGTTAGCTTCCCACTTGCCCTCTGCTGGTCAGCAGGCCAGATAGGAGGCCAGGAAGCAAAGACTCAATCAGGCTTCTGTGGCTACACTTGAGGAGGTGTTTACTGCGCATAATTAAGGAGAGTAGGTCATTGAGAGCTCTTTTCTCACTTTCCAATCAAAAGCAATACATGAGGCATGCTGCCTCCAAAACTCCTTCAGTAGCCAGTTGGACAGCTGCCTCAAGAATGAGCACTGATTAGAGTTGTGGAGAAAAGTCCTGCCCAAGCTCACTGATACTGTCTTTGATGGAAAAACAATACTGTTCCCTTTAGGCACCTCAAGTGAGACTTTGAGGAAAGATGAAAACAGTCACAGGGCAAGGCCGTGGATATGGTAACCAGCAGAGTCCTTGGGACATTGATTCAAGATCAGCAAAGATGGGTCTCTCACCCATATTCTTACAGAGTACTGTTCTGGGTGTGGTGTTGCTGTGTCAGAGGGTTCAAAAAGAATAGGACTTGGCTTTGAGGTGCTAGAGCTAAGCCAAGAGAGCAAAGAACACGCCTTATCACAAGAGGGAGAAAACAGGCCTCAAGGGAAAAGGAGATGCCAACCTCAGTGAAGCACAGCTGAACTCCCCCTGCCACTGGGTCCTCAGAATCTCACCAGATATTTATGGAATGGATGAACAAATGAATGAATACGTAAATGGACAGGTGCAGAAAAGGCAATAGGATTACTGAAGGCACATGCTGGCCAGAGATGGAAGGAAAGAGGTTGATGACTGCAAATAGACTCATCCACAGAGGGAGCCTGGACCAGGACACATTTGGTGAAGGTGGCACCAAGTATCCCAAATAGAGTCCCAACTTTCCATCTTTGGTGGTCACCTTTGGTCATAATTAGATGGAGTTGGGAACTCAATGGGAGCTGTCTGATCCTCCAAAATGCAAAGAGTGCCTGGAATTATAATGTTTTTGATATCTACCAAGCTTCATGGGGGAAGGGGGAAGAACCACATGAATACAATTCTGTTTTCTAACCTGTTATTTCAAAAGTTCAGTGTGCTTGGTCTGGGGAAAAGTGGGCTAATACATCAGATGAGCCATATTTTGGACACATGTTTTGGTTACTTTTTGATAATGCTGGAAAAGAATCACATGTCTTAACCTAACCAGGCAACCAGCCAGCCCCTTCTCTGGACTCTCCTCATTTACTTATTCAAGAGGATGGGACAATTCACACTAAGGTTTCTTCTACTTTAGCTTCCTCTTCTCAAAAGTTGAATGAAATCATTCACCTGATTTACCAGGAGACTATCACTTAATTCTTTTCCAGTGAAGTACCCCTCCCCCACAACTCCCAAATCAAGGGAGTGTGAAATCACAGCTTTAAGAGCTGACAGTGTCACCCCCAAGCACAACATGGTTTGAAGTCTGTTGTTTGATCTTGAAAATCAAAAATTTTTTTTTTCAAATTCCACTCATCAGGATAGCTGAGTCAGCTTTATATTTGCGTATTTTAAATGATTTGTTAGTAAGCCTGCCCTGATGAGGAGAGATGGGAACTCATCTTTGGACACCAAAAGGTGACCAAGTTAAATAACATAAGAACACTATTTTAAAAGTTCAAGTTATCAAACTGTCCATTTTACATTGTAATTAAAGTTTTATTGGATATAGTACTGAGATTAGTGGGAGAAAAGAGAAGCAGAGCTGGGCCAGTATAAGAAGGAATGTTGTCTGCATTTAACATTTTGCTATTTGGTTCCTTATGGATTTGAGAGTATTAATTTGGAGGTTTGTATAAATCACATGAAAGTACATCCTGATGACTGAGTTTTTGATACCCATAAGTTTTGTTCTGAATTAAGACACTTCTCATTTCCTCTTAGTGTACTTGACTGACTTCAGTGTCATTCTTTAATAACAGCCAACAGACCTCAAGATGCTGCTGCATGGGACTCCTTGGGTCTTGTATCAGAGTTCAGAGCACCGTGGTGTGACACACAAATGCAGTGCCTGAGTATTTCCATGGAGATTCCTTGGATCATGCTACAGTGCCTGGCACACACAAGACCTTGGTAAATGCCATATCTAAAGGTCATGTGCTGGTGTGTGTGTCTCTCTCTACAAATGCATGTGTTCTCTGGGGATTCCTTATAGATGTGTTTCTATACTTACTCATCAAGAAGATGAGGGACTGGGAACAAGCCATCTTCCTCCTTTCCAGGTTCAATGTTCTGTGGTTCTCTGCAGATGTAGGCAATCAGGCATGAGGGGAGTGACTAGAGAATGCTTCTGTGTGGATCCCCAGGTCATATCTTCCTGTGAGTCACAGGCTGGGAAAAGGTCAGCATGAAAAGTCTTTGGTGTTGAAAAGAGATATGTTGATTGAAGCAGAGGTTTCCAGGGTGCGAGAGGGAGGGAGGAAATGCTTATTGGTCTCTTAAGGCTCTGCAGAGCACACGGGCCTTGCACTGAGTGGTGGAGCAATGGTGAGTGAGCAGGAAGGGGTCTGCACCCTTCTGGACTGAAGGGAAGATCGTGGGTGCACTGAGGTATGACAATATGAAGCAGAGGATGACTGGCTAGACAGTGTGTGAGAAGACAGCACAGAGAGGTCACGGAAGACTGGTCTGGTCTGGTCATGGAAAAGGTGGTCTTGATAGATGTGCTTTAAATGATGGGGAGACTTTAAAACCTCAAAGAATCTTTCTACCCAGAAGAAAACATGGTGCCTCTAATAGGGGAATAGAAGAGAAGTCAATAACATATACGACGGTTGGGGATTGGATGGCTAAGGGGAAAACAGGGATGGTGGTGCACTTTGGAAACAGCAAAATAATGGAGCTATTGCCATACTGAGGCTTGATCAGCTAGCCGAGTTACGGGAACCTAGAAGGAGCTGCCCTTGTTGGAGAGGGCTTCCTGCTGGAACTGTGGCATTCTGAATGAGCCTGTGGATGGAAGGTGGAACCAGGCAGTTGCAGTGGACACTACTGCTTTCCTCCCTTCTACCTCACAGGCTCTTCTCAGGGCCTGCTGTGGGAAGGACCTGAGGCATAGCTCCAGCTGGTGTCATGCATACAACTAGTGTCCCATTCCAGAGCAGGTTGGAAATGGAGAAGAGGAAGCACGCTGATGTGGAGGTGGGTGCAGTATCAGACAGAGATGGTGGCTGTGCGAATGTCCATGTGGTTAAAGACTTAGGGGTATGGAGTCTCCACTCACTGAGCTTTCAACAGGTGGACCCATTCCTTAGAACACCTGGCCAGGAAGCCATCATTACTTGTACTTTGTTGAAGAAACCGAGGGTGGCAAGATTGACATTCATCATATATCATTCATCTCAGTCTGGTGCAGAATCTGCTACTATTTCCAGAGAAGGAGTTGGCTCCTTTCTTGTGTTCCCTGCAGGGCGATCCCCACCTTATGCTGTAATTTCAGTCTCTGGTGTCTGAGAAGTGGCTTCTTAATGACTCAAGACTGAGGAGAAACACATCTCTAGGACAGGGATGCAGGCAGGCTGCATGTGTATGGGTGAGGTGGAAGTGGGGGGAAGGATTCCTGCCCAAATGAGATGAATGTAATATGGGCATGATTCCTGCCAGCCCCCGGAGCTGTGAGCAATGCCCTGAGTGTGGGCAGGTTGTGATAGACCTGGGAACTCCCAGGTAGAAAATTCAGGGTGACCAAGGGCCAGTACAATCCTTCCTATCTATACATGTGGCTCTCATCAAGCATATTTCCTGAATGCCAATGAAGCGTCAGGTCTGGCCAGAGGTTGTGGCTTTGATGGGAACATTCAGCAACAGATCCTTTGCACCATCCTCATCTGTCTTTTCATCACTGAGCTCTCAACTTCTGCCAATCAATGGTGTGCCCTCATAGGACACAGCAGGGTAGGTGCTACGGTCACCATTCTTCTCCTAAGACTAGGGCACCGAGGGGGCTTGAATTTAGTGAGGGAGTGAGGAGGGGACAGGCAGGCAGGATCCCTAGACAGTCCTATAAGGGAGTCCAGCTCTGCCATTCTTGGTCAGATTTTCTTGCCTTTTGTTTCCCTACCTGCTAGAAACCTCCTCATTTAGCAGCTTTGAGGAAGACTGTCCTCAGGAAGCCTTGAGAATGCTCATGGTGCATAGGCAGTGTGTAAGCATAGGCTATTAATTCTGTCATTGTCGTGCCATCATTTTATCTTCTTTCTGATATCTATCTCTATCTATCTATCTATCTATCTATCTATCTATCTATCTATCTATCTATCTATCTATCTATCTATCTTATATCTCTCTATCTATCTCCTTTCTTTACTCCTTTGCCAGTTGACAGCCGCTATCATGACTGGGGCTCTTCAAGTACCAGTGTCTCATAAGACTGGTCAGCTGCACTGGGCCTGCTGTGGGGTTTTTCAGAGCACCACACTGGATGCAAAAGGAGGTCTCGAGACAGATAGAGAATTGTGTCTAGTCTTGTGTGTGTGTGTGTGTGTTGTTGTTGTTGTTGTTGTCGTCATTCTCTTTTCCTTTCCTTTCCCAAGCTTCTCTTTCTTTTCCTTCCTCACCTTTCCCTTACTTTCTTTCTTCTATCCCTTCTTTGCTCCATAAAGAGCCTAGGAAAACCACCATATAATGTCTAATATTCTGATAGACTCCTGAGAATGTCCTAATAGCCCATGGTGCCTTGCTTTAGCTGTGTGGAAGCTGTGTAGATGTACAACCTGAAGTTCAGATATGGGACATAATTGAGGTGGTCTCATTCATATTACTCTAGGTCTGTGTGACCCTGAATCTCTGAGCCCCTGCCTCCTGTGCGCCCTTTATATGTTGGGATGCTATGGTCTTCTTTTGTTGTCACTGCTTTCCAGTTTGGCATTTCTAAAGGGATTTTCCTTTTCCCCTGGTGTCCCTAAGCTGTCCTCTGAGGCTGAGAAGGTCAGACTTTGTCTCTTCAAGGGGCTGGCTCTTGGGATATTAAAATAGAATCTGTGTGGGCCTGAGATAAGAAGAGACTGGATAAAGAGAACAAGTAAATCAGGCAGGACCTGAGGATGCAGGAAGAACCCAGAGAAGCCCAATGGAAGATGATGGAGTTTCATGGGACATCCTCATTGGTCTAGAGCTGGGATGTAGGAAAACTGTGAGTGTCAGGCTGCCCTTGGTAAGCATGCGCTCCATCTGGAAAGGGGCGATCTGGAGCACTCAAGCAGTGATTAATAAAGCTCTCAACCCCACAGCGCAGACATTTTTATTAGCAGTTGCATGTACATATGTAGCAATTTTTAGAACAGGAGAGCAGTGACATGTACCCTGGGGCTGCTGCTGCTCCTGCAGTCTCCATTCTGTGTCTCAGGCTCTGAGCAGAAGGAAGGGACCCTGCCTTATCTTCCCATGCTGGGCTGGAGTCTCACAAGGAGCAGCGTCTGGCTTTGATTACTAGCTTGCTCACACACTCACCTGCAGGGCTGTAAAGTCCTCACAACCCCTGTGTTTTGTCTTTAGTAAGTCTGCACCAAACCAACATACTCTTATTTCTAGCATGTACCCAGATGATGCTGAGGCTATTCTTCTGGGGAGGACACTGAGGACCATTGCTATAGGACCCTGCATCCTGGCCTCTGTAAGAATCACCTGCAAACCTTTAAAGAGTCCCCAAACCAGAGTCTTACTGTAGAGCAGCTGCGGTGGGGAACCATACATGGTGCCCATCTCCCCCAGAGCCTCAACCTGATTCTGCTGTATCAATTTACGCACACTCTAACTCTGAGTCACCCATTCCTCAAATACCCTGCTGGTACTTATTGTGAGATTGAGAATGATAATATTTGACCATAATTTGGTGGGAGGGCATCCAACAAAGTACACCTACAAAATAGATAGCATGTTCCTTCTTCACTTGTTTGATGTGTTGAATCAGGCAACAAAAATTTACTGAGCATACACTGTGTGCCAAGAGTTGGACTGAGCACCAGATTTGGAAGAACAAAACAGACCACAGACACCAATTGGTATAAGCTGGGGGCTGTTTTGTTGGAGAAAAAGATTTATAATTGTTAAATATTGAATATACATGTACAGGTTATACTTCATGTGAGTTCATCTATTTTCTCACCCAAGTACTAACCAGGCCAAACCCTGCCTGGCTTCTGAGATCAGATGACGTTGGGAGTGTTCAGGGTGGTATGATCATAGACAAGTTCATGCATTTTCAGGAAACTTTTCTGCTGCTTGTGTCTTGTCCTAGGGTTCTTCTGATTCTTGCTAGACAGAAGAAACAGCTCTATTCTTCAGATAGCATTGACATTCCTAGGAAACTGATCAAATAAATGATGGTCTTTCACTCTGGGAGAAGCCTGCCTTTCCTCCCACAAAGATGTCAGCCTTGCATGTGACAGTGTCTCTGCCACCCTGACCCCACCATGTACTTGGCTGATGGAAAATTGTCATATACAGAAAGCCAGCCACGTCAGGTTAATATATTTTTTTTAACTTCTTTGTGACAACGAACATTGTTAGGTGCATGCATCGCTGTATATTTAACACATTGTTTGTTTTTATCAACAAAAGGTCCAAGTCATGAGGTAGAGGCCATAGTCAACTTTTAGGAGTTTTCACATGGCTCAAATCAGAGTTGTGATGCATATTTAATTTGGGCTTTGGTACTCATTTTCTCTAGTACTATAAGTATAGGAAGGAAGATAACTCTGTGAGGTCAATCTCAGAAGAACCATCGCGGTTCCCTCAGTGTACAGAGCGAGGTTATGTCAGAGGTGGTAGAGCGCGTCCTTTGTGGGGCATCTGCCATGTCTTCGTGTGGCCGAGGACATGACACTCTGCTAGTGGTTTCACTTCATGTCAGCAGACATTTCTCTCTGCCTCCACACAATGATTGATACGGCCACTGTTTCCTAGGAAGTCAACCATGTTGGTTACATTTTTACTTTTTAAAAGAGATGCTTCAGTCAGTAAAGTGCTTGCTGCACAAGCCTGAAGACCTAGTTCTATTCCCCAGAATCCATGTAAAACAAAACAGCTGGACACAGCAGCATACGCCTGTAATCCAGGTGTTAGGGAGATAGCGACAGGAGGATCCCTGGGGCTTTCTGAGCAGCCAATCCAGGTGAATCAGTGAGCTACAGGTTCAGTGAGAGATGCTGTCAAGGTCGAGAGTGAGAGAGCAGACACTTGGTGGCTATTAGTGGCCTCCACATGCATATACAACTGTAACACGAATTGTTAGAAGGTTTTATTAATAAAAACAAACCCGAGCCAGGTATTGGGGTGAATACTGGAAGATCAGAGAAGCAGAACAAGCCACAGCCACCTCACCTTGCCAATTCCTCAGCTGATACTGTTTCTTCAGACTGGAAGCCTCTGGGTCCTCATTCAGAATGAATCTCACCTGAACTGCTGCTCGAAAGCCTGAATGCTTAACCAGAGTCTGGTTCCTGGTTCTCACACCTTATATACCTTTCTGCTTCCTGCCATTAGTTTCTGGGATTAAAGGCATATGTCACCATGCCTGGCTGTTTCCAGTGTGGCTTTGAACTCACAGAGATCCAGATGGATTTCTGCCTTCAGAATGCTAGGATTAAAGGTGTGTGTGCCACCATCTTCTGGCCTCTATATCTAGTGGCTGTTCTGTTCTCTAACCCCAGATAAGTTTATTAGGGTGCACAATATTTAGGCAAACACAATATCACCATATTTCCCCTTTTTTGTCTAAAATTAAAAAAGCTTATAACTAATACAAGGAAAACTATATCCAATAGTGTATGCAATATATGCAGTCAAGAATTACATTAACAATGTCTAGTCCATTAACATTTGACAGATTCAGATAAAAACTCCATTATATATATTAACAATGTCCAGTCCATTATCATTTGACAAATTCAGATAAAAATTTTCATTACTTATACTATTTAAAACAAGTAGTTCCTTTTTAAAAGTAGATTCAATAATCTCCCTTTTTATCTTATCATATCATATTCTTTTTTCTGAGTAGATCCAAAAATCTACCCTTTATCTTATCATTTCTATATCTTCCTTTTTTTGAGTAGATTCAATGATATATTCTTTTCTATATCCTCTTTTTTCTTTTTCTTTTTTTTAAAACAGGAACCTTGTATCTGATCTCCTTTGTTTAGCTTTTTTTGACCATTAACAATTAATAACTTGTAATCAACCATAGTAAACAATGACAATATCCATAACTCATTAAACGACGAAAAAACACCCACCCCACCTCTTGTAGACAAAATTCTAAACAGTCTTGGTAAATAAGAAACACAGAGTCAAATAGCCAAAGAAATCAGAGAGTCACGACTACCTAATCTTACCACCTCACTGCCATTACTTCCCCAGAGAGAGAGCTTCTTCCTGTCTGACTTGTCTATTTATTGCCTTTCTGTTCTGCCTTCTCATTGTCTCTAAACCCAACCACATGACTTCCTCGTCACTGCCTGTCTATACAGACCTCCAGGTCTCTATGGTTGGTACTGGGGTTAAAGGTTCGTGTCACCACGCTTGGCTGTGTCCTTGACCACACGGAGACTCTGCCTGCCATGTGATCAGATTAAGGGTGTGGGCTACTACTACCTGCCTCTG
Source organism: Peromyscus nudipes (assembly GCA_902168325.1). NCBI lineage: Eukaryota > Metazoa > Chordata > Mammalia > Rodentia > Cricetidae > Peromyscus > Peromyscus nudipes. The sequence goes on from CABHPH010162714.1 coordinate 40,311, forward strand.
CTTATGGCTCGCTTTGACCTCTGATCTCCAGGCAACTTATTTATTAACATACAAATAAAATCACATTTCGGCACAAATAAAATATCACCATATACAACTGACAGAATTTTGCCTATAAGAGGAACCTTAAGGAATGGTAAAACATTAACCCAGAGCCACATGAGGTACTGTGAACCTTGGGGAAGAGAGCAGGAAAGACAGTATCAAGGTTTTGGCTCTCGTATGGGGGAGGGACTGAGCTGCCTGTCACTTGGTAGATGAGTTACTTGAGACAAACATCTGGATTTTCAGTTTCCATGGTACAGTTTCCTCTACCCACACAGCACAATGAATATAGACTAATTACAAGTGAACTCTAAGAATGTGTGTTTATGTGGCCACTTTTTCATCATTCTCCTCTTTTGGGTCCTTGTCTGTGATAGAAGAATGAAAGAGCCAGGCTTTAATGCTAAGACTTTGAGGCATTCGTAAATCCCGTTATCTGTCCTGGAAGAGTGGGCTTCCTGTTAACTGGGTAAGGCTCTCTAGAGGCTTTCTTTTAGCCCCCAACAAAGCAAGACTCATTCTTTGCTAGAGAGAGAAGCTGCTGTACACTTTTGTTCCAGGGTTTCTTTTCTTAGTAGTTAAAGTTAAATATGACAGTGCCCAGAGACATGAGTCAGTGGGTAAGTTGCTGATGCACAGGCTTGGGGACCCCAGTTTGAATTCCCAGCAACCATGTAAAAACTGGGTGCAGTGACACATGTCTGGAACCACAGAATTGGAAGTGCAGAGGCAGATCTTGGGGGCTCACTGGTCAGCCAATGTATCCAAAATTGTAAGCTCCATGGACGCACACATAGGTCAATAGACCTGGGCACATGCGCATGAACACACACACACACACACACACACACACAGACCACTAAAAATTATGATGATTGGTATTATTCACAGTGTTCAATTGTGTGCATGTCTGCATACTTGAAAATTTAAAGACACTTGAGCATTACGAGACCCTGCCTTTAAGACCTTATGTTATCTTTTTGTGTTGTGTGACCTTGGAAAATTCCCTTCTTCTCTCTGGGTTTCAATTGCTGATCTGTCAAAGACAAGATTGAATGGATGGTCTTAACATCCAATAGGCTATAAACATGTGTATTTACCTCAAAACTCCAGGGTTTTGCCAAATAAAAAGATGGATGAAGACTGTGCAGAATCAAGGAATTTTTTAAAAGGTCATTTGTTTCATGGATGAGGATCCCAGAGGTTAGAAAGAGGAGGAATGACTTGGTCCTCATTCTCATTATGCATGACACACAGTCTGTCATGAGTTCAGATCCCCCCTCTTCTAGTCAGTCATCAAAACAGTTGCTGTAATTGTTGTTTATTCCATCTGAGACTTAGTTTTCCTATCTATAAAATGGGAGAGATAGCTTTACCCTCCTAATAGTGTTGAGAGATGTCTCCATCAATCTAGTCTGGGAACCAAATGAAGGCCGAATGGAACATACTCTTTCCCATTTGTTCATCTTTGCTCCCTGGTTCTTAGCACAAGGCGTGACACCTAATGACACTTATTAATTATGGAATCGAAGCAATACCTGGCTATGGGAACTCGGCTCTTCTTATACCCAATGCACAGAACACACTTCTGTGATCAGTGAACGGTGGCATAAGGACTGAATGTGGCCACCTGTGGTGTGTGCTCATTTTCAAAGCCACGCTGCCCCTCTTCAGTTCTGAAATGAAGGCAGAGAGCTTTTTGTGCCTTCCATATGCTTTTAAGTTAATTGCTTTAGGTGGAGTTCTTTTGCTTTTGTATTTTTTTAAAATAATACTTCAAAGGGCAAATCTCTGCCAGTTGTGTTCCTGCCAGCCATGCTAGTCCTTGGGTGGGTAGAGTAGACAAACTTCAGGTGGGGAGAGCTTGATGGCTTCCTCATGTCAGGGCCGTGGGCCTCAATTCAGAGACCCTGAATGAAAGTCTATTTGGTGGGCTAGCTTTGGAAACCAACCACCAAATGTGGAAAGAATCACCCTCATTGTGCACTTCCATCTGGGTGGGCTCTGTGTTCCTTGTTACTTCATGAATGAGCCCATCCCCTTTACTTCCCCATGAGGACAGTGGCTTTGGGACCATAACTCATCATGTGAAACCCCCATGCAGTCTTCATGTTAGCACAGTACTCATTGCAAGCACTGAGATGGCTTTGGTAATTTCTTTCTACTTTTCTGCTCTTTATCACACCCTTGCTATGAGGCACTGGGCTTGTATTGGAGACGATGAAGGTAAAGTTCAGAGAACTTGTCTCTTGCTCAAGGACTGATAGCTGAGTTGTCACACAGCCAGCCCCAAGAGGGTCCTGGAATCAGTATATTGTTCAGGCTCCAAGGTTGGCTCCCTGAATCATTTACCTGCCTGAGTGCTATGCCATTGGTGGTGGCCTTTGCTCTCCAATGAAGTGAATGCTGTCCTCCACCACTTGTTCACTTAAACTGTGACCCCCCGGTTCCTGACCCCACCCCTCAAGAAGGTCCGGGAACTTCTTAAGTCTCACCTCTACCTCTTGCCTTCACCCAGTATCAGTAACACCAGTTCCCGAGTCTATCCTTCAGTGCCCTGGCAACATCTCCAGCCTGGTTTCTGCCTCTTGCCTTCATCAGGTTCTATTCTAGTGCAGCTTGCTCCTCCACTTCCCACAAACGCTGACTCCCACTACAATTGCTAGTACCGCTATTTTCCTGGGCAGTGCATCAATGATTCCTCACAGACCTTGCTTTTAGTTTCGTGTCTCTATCTCAGATCTTCCATACCCAGTTCATTCCTCAGTTCCAGTAATCTTCAGTAACAGCATCCCTCAGAAGGGACTGGAGTCCTAGTGGCCTGGCTAAAAGGCAGACTGTGGGGCTCCCAAATAGAGATCTTCATGAGGACTGAGGGCTTGTCTTTCTAACAAGCACTCAGTAGCTGTTGTTGCTCTCATTTTTGTGCTGTGGATTTCCATTCAAAACATTTTCCCCCAAGAATCTTGCAGTGTTCTCCTGATTAAAAAATAAGAATACACTCTGCCTTTGAGGATCCCATGGTCCAGGTAGCAGTTCAAGCTCAGTTGCAGTTTAGAGTCACCTGGGGAGCTTTAAAAATATTATGTATACCTGCCACCACTCCAAGCAATTGGTCAAAATCTCTGAAGCAGGGCCTGGTATTGTTATCCTTGTAAACTCCCCAGAGGATGCTAAAATGAAGCCAACCAGGGCTGAGAACCACTGGTCCAGGGAGGAACCATCCTGTAAACAGGGAACCACTCTGCTAGAATCAGCAGGCCATTTCACTTTGCTAAGAGACGTGTTAGGGGGAATGGCTAAGGTATCCTCATACCTGGGTTTTAGCTCCAATTCAGCTTTGTATATCCAGGCAAGTGTCTCAGGCTGTCTGGTCCCAGTTTGGGGTTTGGGACTGGGATGAGTCTAAAGAATCTCTGACAGCCTTTTCCTCATCAACATTGATGATTCTTGTGAAGTCAGAAAGAATCTCTGAGACGGTTATTCTTTGTTGTCAACTTGACTACATCTGTATTTAACCAAAACAAAAAATGGCTGGGTACTCCTGTGAGGGACTTTTTCTTAATGAAATCATTTGACGTGGGAAGGCCCACTTTTAATCAGGATCTTGGAGGTGGGAGGATGCACCTTTAATCTGGGCCACACCTTCTGCTGTCAGCCATGTAAAGGACATGGAATAAGGAAGCTGACCCTCTCTTTGCCTGCTTGCACTTCCTCTTGATGGTAAGTCCATTCCTTCACTGGCCTTCGAGCCTACTTCTTTGGGATTCTGGAGTATGCTGAAGACCAGCTGAGACATCCAGCCTTGAGGTCTGAACAACTACTGGATTATTGGATCTTCTGTTGGTAGACAGCCATTGTGGGCCTAGCTGGACCACAGCCTGTAATTCATTCTAATGACTAATACAATCTCTGTCATTCTATAGATATTGCTAAACCAAGAGGCTAGGATGTTACTGCATATAAAAGCAAACTAAGAAATATAATGAAACTGTTTAGTGGCACTAGCACCATGCCAGAAGATCTATGAATTTCATATCAGCCATACTGTCTTGTGGAAATTGTATGGGTTTGCCGGTGGGGCTTTCTGTGTATTAAGAAGTGGTTGTTAGGTGGTGGACCGGCAATGCCATCCATCATCAGCATTCCCTAAGAGCTTCTTAGAAATGCAGATTGTTGAGTCATGCCCGCTGCCCCAGACTACTGAATCCGAAGCACTTGGGTGGTGGGCCCAGCAGTCAGGTGGTCATAAGGTGCACTTGTTAATACGAACTAGAGGAATGCTGTTCTGACGGGAACAGCCCCTCCTCTGCCCCAAGCCACTCTCGTCTCAGGAGATGATGATGACAAATACTGTGTGCATCTGTAGAATAACCAGTTTTACAGTTTTTTCAAAAAGAAAGAGAGATTGGAAACCTGTCTGTTGCATTCATTGGCAATTTTTGCTCACATCATACAATGTTTTTTGATTTTCATTTGGCTTTGTAATTTGATATCCTTTGTTTAATTAACATAGATAAAAGGCACTATCACCATCTGATAGGATGGTTACTTTTCCCTAAATGTGTCCATGTCCAGCTTCACTTTTGAGATGACCCTATTGCACAGCTCCAGGGGCTGAGTTAGATTATAATGGAGGAAAGACATCATTTGAATAGGTGGTATTCTGTGCAAAGGACAAGCTAAGTCAACAGCTGGACCATGGTTTGGGTCGGAAAAGGGATGAGCATGAAAGGCTGGAGAATGGCTGCATTGTGTCAAAGCAGTTAAAAGGGAAAGGCCCTTTTGCTTTTAGCACAAGAGGGATGTCTACAAGGATTCCAGGTCTGCTTTTATGAATATGAGGATCTAAGAAGCATTGTAGTTGTGAGCTGTGGGGGACAATGTCACCTTGATCCACCAATTTAATGCTGCCAGCCGTCAAAAGAGCCAAACATCTTCACAGGTTTCTCAATCCACTTTCATTTGATCACCCAAAGAGGTGCCTGGAACAATTGTCGTTGGATGTGACATTGATGTCATATATATTTGCTCCAACTAAAAAGAACAGGTGTTTTTGAAGAGCTCAGAACTAAGAGAGGGTTCTGATTCTCCAGCTCCCTGGTACCCTGAGCAAGTAAAAACAGGGTTTTGCATCAATCTGATTCTTGTTTGACCAAAGTTTCTCCAAATGAAGACATTTCTCCAACTCCCAAATCCATTGCTGATTGGACTCTTGAGCCACTACATTCGTCTGATCATCTCAGGCAGGTCCCCCACGGTTCTGTGCCCCATCCTGCTTCAGTGCCCATTCATACGCAAAGGTGTCTTTGAATTCTATCCCAAGACCATAGTACAATCCCCCAAACATTGCGTGAGAGCATTTTCCTGCCTGGTCTGCTTAATTGGTGTCGGGCAGGTTCCCACACCCCCTTCAGTCTAGCTCTGGACACATCTGTCTTTTTTATCCACCAATAGTGTCTCAGAAGAGTACCAAACCTGTTAGACAAAATATCAAAGTTATGAATTCTGATTTAATAAATGTGCCTTTGAGAGATGATTCATGGCGTGTATGATGGCTTTCAATTGCTTTCTCAAACAGTTCATGCTTCATTTCATTAAGAGCTTCAGTCAATGCCAACTGATTAATTATCACAGTACTAGTCAGCTTTTGTTTTGCAAGCATGTGTGCAGGACCTGCCTGGGAGTTGGCCATATAGACATTTATTGAAAATGCAAATAAAAATGATATTTTTATAAGTGTTAGAATCCCACCAAAATGATATTGGAAATCATTTCTTTTTAAAAAAGATTTGTCTTTATTTTGTCTGTGAGATTTGCCTGCATAGGTATGTGTAGCACATACATGCACTTCCCTCACAGGTCAGAAGAGGGCGTTAGAGCCTCTGGAACTGGAGTTATGGATGGTTGTTCTTGTCGAGGATTAAGTGCTCTTAACTGTTGAGCCATCTCTCCAGCTCCTGGAAATCTTTCTTTGCTTAAAACTTGCCTAATGGAAACCTCCAAGACCATGAGCACCTGGGCAAGATGCACTTCCCTGCCTCCCGGAAGCGTGTGCTCTAATGGCTGCAGAACTAGTGTGGGAACGATTTCACTCTGAGGAACGGTGGGTTCTTGCTGCTGAGGCTTAGGATGCAGATCTTAGCTAGAGCACATAGCAGCCATGAGGCACTGAACAAGGGCGTGTTTGCTTCTTCCCTCAGTTTCAACACAAGGAGCCCACAGAACACAGGCTCTGACTCTGACAAAGGCAGCCAGACTACTGAGCAGAACTCTTCAATTCAGAACCATCAATCTCCTTCACACTCTGATTTCCCCGCTCTTTTTCATAATTGTAGAAGTCACAGTAAAGATTTCATTTACGGGTGAAATTAAAGATCTTAAATGCATAGAACCCAGTGACCTTTTTACTTCATGCATAGTCTCTGAAGGTTTTGAATTTGTTTTTATTTTAATAAAGAAGCCCAAATCCTTTAAAAACAAATAAATGAAGAGACCCCTTCATCAGGGACTCCTGGGAACAACATATAGGGTGGCTAGTCCTGGCATCAGGAGCCATTCACCTTGATCACCAGTTGTCCCTCTTGGTCACAATTTGGTGTATTCCTATGGGCCAGGAGCCATTAAAAGGGTGTGTGCCAGGCTCAGGGGAACTCTTACTGGGTTATTTCCTCGTTTACTTCAATGTTTTCATTTGGCTAAGTGTGGCTTATAATGACTGACAAGGGTAGCCGTGAAGTAGAGGAACATTTGCTGCAGGGCATTGTGGGAGCCTAAGCAGAGTGCTTGGAGGGCATGAGAAGAACTGCCCAGTGGCTTCCCTCCTGCTGAGAGTAATGCTATGCAAGATGGCTGAGCTTCCAGAGAGCTTGGAGAGCTTCTGAAGTATGCATGTCTAGTTAAAGGAGCTTTGGCCATTCTTCCTGAAAGGCATTTTCCTACTAGAACAGACCATTCAGGAGGCAAAGCAGGCAGATGCCCTGGCAATGGGGAGATGACATGTTTGCCTATTCAGCCAGGAGTATCCACCCTGATTCCATCATTTGGGGGATGAGTTTAGATCAAAACTCCTTTATTTACCTCACCTGTAAATGGCTATGCCTTCCAGATAATGACTCTGTTTCTTGAGAACAGAGTGAGTTAAAGGTAGTATAGGACTAATGCCAATGACGAAATTATGAATTATAGTGGAATTCAGCACTTCTCTGTGTATGCACGTCACCACACAGGCAACCACTTGACAGATTACAAAGCACATCTACATTTCAGAGCTCATGTGAGTCTTGCAGGTGTTCTACAGAATAGTATGAGCTGTATTATGCAGATGAGGAAGGTGTGCCCACCCAGTAGGAACACAGCTCAGCCCAGCTTGCTTATAGGTCAGTTCTCCTTCTACCATCCCAGCCAGGGGACCCACTGAACAGTTGGCAAACAGTTTCCTGACCGGCTGATTGAGTACCAGTTTTCACTAGAGGCATAATGACCTTTCAATTCAATGGTATTATTTATTTTTTTCAAATTATTTTGACATAATGCTATTTTGTGATGACAAATTAGTTAACTAAGACATGTTTATGGAGCCAGTGAGATATCTCAGTGCGCTGAGTTGATGACCTGAGTTCAATCTCTGAGACTCACATGATGGAAGGAAAGAACAGACTCC